>JACXGM010006380.1:0-32907 GCA_016801145.1 Umbra pygmaea | reverse complement strand
GTCTGCCTGCTTCGTGTCTGCATGCTTCTTGTCTGCCTGCTTTGCGTCTGCCTGCTTCGTGTCTGCCTTTTCCTCCCTCTTCATCTCTGGCTTCCTCACTCCTGGCCACATCCTCACATACACCCTAATCAAAACATTTGAAATGAAATTGTGAATTTGATATAAACACACCAGACACACGCGTGCACTTGGGATTGAAATAAGCACCACCCATGACACAAACACACACATGGCCTCTCTTCCTACATAGACCTCTTTCACAAACTGTAACATTGTTCACCTGTGAACCTTCCTGTGCTCTCTCTGAAACTGATGCCTCCAGCAACTTCCTCTCCTAATTAAGGGTGCAGTGGTAAAGGAATAGGGTCAAACAGTTACAGCTGTGGCACTAGCAAACCTCAGTGAATATTAAAAAGTAATATCATGAAATAAATGCAAAGAATATCTAATGGTAATCGGCGACTGTTGTTAAATGTCAACATTTAACTTTCAAATTCACTTACTGGATTTCTCTTGAAAAAAATGTCAATCTTCTCCTGCCTCTTTCTTTTCTGCATCTTAATGATACTGCGTGACAAAAAAGACAGTGGTAAGCTTGATAGTGAAATGGGTCTGACAGGACTGTGACTGAAACTGCTAAATTTTGCTTACTTGCACCCTGAAAAGGGGAGATAACACAAACAAAAATGCCCACACAAAGCTTTTTCTCTGGTGGTATAAATAATGTAACAATTTACTGTTTTTAAACATTAAAATTATATACACTATTCTTTCGTATTTCTTCAACAGGTATGCAAACAATGTCATCATTTCTAAAAATGTTCTCCTCAACAGGTACAAAAACAAAAGGTCGAAAAGTTCAAGGGGGCCGAATACTTTCGCAAAACACTGTAGACCACCAGTTATTATTTGCAGCCGAATCTCCTCTTTCTAACGGCACCAGACCCAAACGTCACTGCAAGGTCTGCTGCTGCATGCCACATACATACCCGAATATAGCTAGCTGCTGAAAAATATCCCAATTAGCATTAGTCTAAAAAACGAAATATAATACCAAAAACACATGTCAACAAAACATAAACAGAACTGTCATCAAAACATAATCAAGCTTATTTAATAACCTCCAAAGGATAAACAATCATTCATAGTACCTGGAAAAGGGAGATGTAAATAACCATAACTACGCACATAACCATAAGTTCCCGCCTCCTCAGCACAAGCTGACAGATAAATCTAACACACGAAGAGAGGCGGGACTTAATGCAGAACAGCCAATCATCAGCCGGTCACACTCAAAGCCGGTGTCATGTTTGAGAAGGAGGGGGAGAGGACGCAGCCGCAGTGAGCACAGAGCGGCCAGAGAAATGGAGGAGCGACTGTAGTAAGGCATTTGTGCAAACTGCAGAAAAAGTTGAAACACCTAGAAAAAGGTGTTAAACCCTCTCACCGGGAAATGTGTGGATGTCAAAACACCCACATCCCCCACGGGTGCAGCGCCCCTGGATTAGGCTACCGGCTACTGAATGTCCCATAACAATGTTGTTACGTATCCTTGCGGGTATTTAAGTAGGTAGGTATAAGGTATACGTAATTCCTTGAGCTTTCCTAGTGGGTATACGGCGTATACCTGCGTATCACGTAGACTACACCACTGATACGTGGTCTTCTCAACCTTTCACTGTGGAAAATATTTTGTATTACCAGTGCTTTGACATCCGCTATGTCATGTTCAAAAGGGGAACGTCATGTTCCGTCACCTCTTTGAAACAAATTAACACTGGAACATAACCTGCTCTGGGGCAGGTTATGTTCAAAGAGTGAGTTGCCATGGCAACTTACATACCCTGAAAGTTACCTCGGTTTTTGGAACCGAAAGCTGAGGTTATCCGCTTAATTACCCTTAAACCTACCCGGGTATGTCACATAACTTGCTTTCTGGAATACCCCCGCAGGTACCAGAAACAATAAATACAAATTCTCCACATATTCTGATAGATTCCACTCTCTACAGCCTTTCTGATGGATTGTAAAACTCAGTTTATTGTCATTAAGTATACTCAAATATGTCCTTAAATAATCAGATTTATATTAAAAAAGCTTTTTTCATAACACATGTGAAGACTGTACTTACAACTATATGCATAGCCCAAAATAATTGGACAATAAAGCTTTTACCGAACATATTGTTTAAATAGCAAGGTATCAGTAAACGTTCTCACACAGTTTTGTAATATGTTTAGATCTTACACAGAGTGGTTTTGGAGTAATTTACAACATTGTTTTTAGTTTGGTTATCTGTCAAAGCACAAAGAGAACTGCTGATATAAAATGCAGGATGTCAACAGACACATCTTTCACTGAGGTTTGTGCAAAAATTCATTCTTGGGCCTGAGAAAACAGCAGTGACATACATGTGAAGGAACACATGAACATACAGAGAACATCCCACTGTATCTTCTATGATATCATCAGTGGGTAACATTATCAGCAAGTTACAGGCTTCGTAACATTTGAGTAAGAAGGTGGAAATGTAGTTAAAGATCACTGTTCAGCTGTTTGTATGATTCTACTTGTACATTTTGATTGCCTTGATTAAAACTGTACTTCATGGTGTGATAAAGTGGGATATGGAAGCTAGGGAGGGATTTCAAAGCACTTGACATATTTTTCTTGGCAAATGCTGATCTTGCTGTGAACAAAAGGAAAATCTGCAAACCCTGTGGAGTGAAAGCAGAAACATGTATTTTCAGGGACAAACCAGGATTCAGAGGAACTGAATTTAGTTCATGTTAGGTTTCAGATTTTGATTGCATCACTTGTGTTGTTACTACCTGAGTGGTGGTGAGAATACAGAAGAAGATGTTGAGTATGGTGTACGCAGTCTGGTCATGGGTGATGAGCAAAAGGTAGCCCAGGATCCAGGAGAGACCAAACACCACAACAATAGAAAAGCTACCATAGAACGTCTTCGTCAAATCATGTCTAATACTGGAAAATATGAGCAACATTCTTAGAAAATCAGACTGATGTATTCCCTGTCCCTAAACAGTCCCATTATAATGAGTTAATGCAAAAGCAAGACGCTTAGTAGAAGGAATGTAATTCCATACTGATGTTTTGACTATGACTTTTTAACTTTGCACTCATAAACACATTAATTAAGGTTTTACCTGGTCACATGTATGTTAATCTTGTCTGTGGCATTTGAAAAACACATCAACAGTGCTGTGTTGAAGATAAGAATAAATACTACAGGAACCAACAACCCCCAAAACATAGGTAAGGTGAAGTCAAAATTCCCTTTGGGATCAAATGCAGCAAGCCAGCAACTGAAAAGTAAAAAAAGATATGTTATAAGGAATACCAAATGCCAAATATTTTAAAGTGGCATCAAGAGCACATCAATTTGTTTATTTGTCATGTGCACATCAACACAGATGTAATTGCACACAATCAATTTTCAATTGTAAAATGAAAGATTTTGTTGACATTGTTCTAAATCATGAAGTGATTAAAATGCAAAAAATATGTAAAGATTTGAAATTAATTAAAATATATAGACTTTATATATAGACTTTATGTAAACATTACACAACAGTATAATTTAATGGGAAATGTAATACTGATATAATGTTTGAAAATTACTTTTCCAAATATAATCTATTAATTTTGCTTATTGAAAATGAATATACTCTATGTATAGGTAAAACCTTTACAATATGAGGTGCTTTATTTTATGCTGTCTGACCATAGAGAAAATTTTATTGAATAAATAAACTGAAACTAAATGTTTTAGCTACATTAGCTAGCAGGACTATGCTAGCAGAGGCTACAGTGTGGTACATTAACATTTATGGTTAAACTAGTCAACATGTTATATAGGGTACATAGACATGTAGCTAACCGGTAGCTAATGTGCAGAAACAGAGAAAGACCAAATGGACTGACTTCGCAATTCCCTGTCAGGTTTGGCAGAAATTTTGCAGAATAAAATGGTGCAAAGATGTTGAGCTACCACTGGAGTACAGTGTACAGAGTACTTATTACAATATACAGAAGACTTACAATTCCTCCTGTCTGTAACCCAATGGATTATCCACTCTGTAGCTAATTCCTAAGGTGAGGCCGACCACAACTGCAGGCAGTCCTAAGAGACACAGGATAATGTTTTCACTGCATGGTACTGTAGATTTGCATGCACCCCAGCATATTACACACACCCTTCATAGACATAACATCACTATGCAAAATTCTTCAACATTTCTATGAAATTATAGCTTTAACATACAACAAACCACACCTTTTTTGTATATTAAACTACATATTTTTTCTCCTACCCCATCCGATGATCATGGTGTAAGCTGTGAGGTGTTTTGGGACTCTGACGTGTTTGATCATGACAAAGATATTTGTGGCACACAGAGTGCTCCAGGTAAATGTCCCCAGTAGAAAATACTGCAGAAGGACAGCAACTGCAGTACAGGGCCCTTTGTCTGGCTTTGTATAGATGTCTGAAGAGGGGATAGTATTGATTTGTATTTTGGGTTTCTCTAGCAGTTGATTGGGGTTTTCCACTCCCAACATGAAGAGGAGGGTGAAGATCAGGAGACTCGTGCAGATACTCACTATGAGGAGTGTTAAGATGTTTTCTCGTGAATTTCTGAGAATAGATGATAACCTGTTAGCAAAACTGTTAACATTATGACGCCTCCAGGACTGTACACAGATTTCCTCACCTGAAGTTAGCTAATTTATTTAGGAATTTGGTATATACATATTCATATTTTTAGGGACTGCAATATTCCCAAAGAGAAGTCCACTGACCCTCAACTGGAGCCATAGCTGACTCAATTGGTTTTATCTAATCAGCTTCATGACTAATGCATTGCCGCAATTATACCCTGGATCTTTTCTTCATACTTGGACTGTCAGACAAGCATCTTACTACATCTACAGCTCAATCGACTATTTCATTTATACCCCAGTATCAAATAGGTCAGAAACTCTGATTGAATTGCCCAACTGGTCTCACTGTCATTATGTTCTTGGGATCACTGGCCTAAAAACAGAAAACTCACACATTTTTACCCACTGTCAGAATGTTTAAATGTTAATAGACATTTAAATAAAGTGGGAATTAAGTGGTAAACATCTGCTGATGATGTGAATGTTTTGCTCATCTTGATTATTCAGGCATAATGGCTATGTCTGCTTGAGTTTTGCCACATGGTACTGCCAGATGGGGACTCGCCTCCTATTGAAACCTGGCTCCTCTCTGGAACCATAGTTATAATTTGGTTCTACAACCCTGTGAGATGTTGTTATTACCTGGTCACGATTTGGAATATTATTGTTAAACTCAACCCTATAATAGACATTGAGCATCCCAATATGGTGATCCAGTTATGTGCTTCAGCATATGTAAAATCCCTCCTGTACACCTGTAAAAAAGGAAATTTAATTGTTAACAGTTAGCGGTGTCATATTGCAGTGGTAAACCAAAGGTCAAAAAGTAAGCAGTAAAAGAGCACAATTGGGAGCTAGATACCATAAGCACAGCAAAGTTAGTGGTGTGGTTACAAAAACATTGCAGGGTGTCTTCTGAGTTATTGACTTTGGAGCAGCCATACGTGCTCCAGTCATCCAGCGTGTAGTCCCACGACACACAAGCAAAGTCGTAGAGGGAGGCATTGGTGACAGCCTGGGAAGTGAGAAAATAAGTGAACTCACAGAAAACCATAGATTGCAACAGTTTTCCTAATAAAAAAGAATCATAAATTGTATATTATAACAGGTTATGAAGTACTGTAAATGTAGAGAGGAAAAAAATTTACTAAGATTCAAAGGATAACTTCCTATGTGTTTAATGGGCATAAAACCTACGGTGGATTGCATCAAGATGTTTGCATATTTTCACATTTTGTTGCCTTTGTTGCCAAAATTTTGATTGTAATGGTTTTAACAGATACACATGCCTAGGCGTGGTTTAATATGACCACACAGACGAGAAACATTTTGGATATGCTTGATTGCTCCTTTTGAAAATTATTGCATATTGTCTTAATCATATACAACATCATACCTAAAAATGTCAAGGTGTTCGAAATGTTAGCATTAACAAGCAACGTGATCTCACAGAATTCTGTGAAATGAACACGGATTCTTAACTTCTAAATCCGTGGCAATTTCATGGATTGGCATAAAAATCTGAGAAATAAACACAGACCCTTAACTTCTAAACCTGTGGCAGCTTCACGGCATCACATGATGACATAGCAAAGTGTAAATAGTGTATATTTTGCAAGGTGGTGGGCTGGGGATGGTGGATGGGCGTATAAACATGTGACTCACATCCCAGAGGTTGTGAGTTCAAATCCAGGCAGACACTTTACATGTATTTTGTTTTCTATTCCAGCGCAATGCAGATGTGTTGGAATTGTGCTTTTTGATCCTTTTTTTCCTCACTGTCATCATGTTTACAAACCAGTGTTGGGGAGTAGTTAACTACAAGTAGCGAAGCTACTAACTTAACTACATTTTTCAGTAGCTTGGCAGTAGCTCAGTTTCTTTTAAACAGAGTAGCTTTTCCAGTAGCTAACTACTTTTTGCAGCAAGTAGCTATGTAGCGTGAGCAAAAGCTACATTGTGTCATGAACCTGTCATGAATGAAGCAACACAGCTTCTTCTTATTAGATTACAAACAAAATGTGTGCATTATCGCCACCTGTTGTTTAATCACGCGTCTTGCGGCTTACGGTTCACTGACATACAGAAGTGGGTTGACAATTCAAGTTCGACATACCCATGCTATATTATTCGTATTATTCAATGCTCAATATTTGAGCATTGTGTGTAATAAAACAATAATCTTTGAAATCATAATTGTATTGCATTGTGTTAAACAGAAAATATTTTAGGCTACTTAATACATTCCTCAGACACTTTTTCAGTTATTCATAATATACATTGTTAAAAAAACAGAGTAGTTTCAATGTAATTAGCTACTTTTTGATAGTAACTTGTAGTGTAGCTAACTACTTTTCAAAAAGGGTAGCTTGACTGTAGTTTAACTACAATCACTTACAAGTAGCTTGTAGCTTTTTAAACTATAGTTTGAGGGTAGCTTCCCCAACACTGTTACAAACAATACATTACAATGTAATACATGTTACATGGAGTTAACAGCAAGGTTTCTGAGTGGTTAAGGTTAGGGTAAGGGTTTGGGTAAGGTTTAGATTGACTTAACAGTCAAGTATTCTGAGTGTTTATGGTTAGGTTAAGGGTTTGGCTAAGGCTTAGAGTGATTTAACAGCAAGGTCTCACTGAATTCAGTGAAATCAACACGCCATCACTTCCGTGAGCCCATCGAAGACTTTTCTGCCCTTCCGTGTAACTGCCACGATTTTGGTCCATGTTAATTTTACAGGATTTTCTGCCAATCTGTGAAACAGACACAGATTTTGGTCTGTGTTCATTTCACAGGATTCTGTGAGATCAGGCTGAACTGTCACATGAAATGTACTTTACAATAATCAACTGAAAAGAAAATAGCAAGCTAGCTCACACTGCTAAAATAGCCACATGTCGTTGCATGCTATTTAACAATAGTACCTAAAAGAATAGACTACTAGTTTAAGTTTAATAATCTAGCCCAACCACTACAAAATATGCAGCTATTGTTTACAAGCTATATGCCTTTTTGATGATAAATGTATGTGTTCGAAGCACTTGATCACAAGCCAGGTAATGCTACCTAAAATCAGGAACTGTTGGTGCCGGCTGATGGTACAGTAGTTAACTGTTGCCTAATCACTTGTTTTCTTTAAATAATGGTACACATCTTAAAAATTCTGCCAGGGTAGGTACTGTAAACTTATGAGCTGGATTGTAGAAGAAATAAGATGTAATATTACCACAACCCTGCAAGTAAAAACATGCCGTTGATTTGCTCCTTGTGTATTGCTAAACCAATTGTGTCTGCGGGCAATAATATAGCTATTTCATTTGCAAGGATTATTAAATAATTATTGAGATCTGTGGCTAGCAATTTTTCTTCAAAATGTGTAGTCTTTTAAGACATTGCTACTGACAGTAAAATGGCAAGTTAATCATAACATTGTTGGACAACAATGCAAGATAGATAGGGATGTCTGACTCAGTCTGTAAACAAGTAAAAAAAAAAGTAAATTAAGCTAATGCTTGCATTTCACCTACTGACCATTTATAAATAACAACTGCTTGGCTTCTGTGATATGAACTAATAAGATTTACTAGTTTCTTAAAATGTACATTATTATTGAAAAAATGTTTTACTTGTATATAAATATTGTTGTTTGTCTCAATAGAATGTACAGAATGTCAGTGTTTTTATGCTATCCACTTGACAAACTGTGAAAGAGGCAGCATTTACTGTACAGTACATTTGCTATTAAGCCTTGTGGTTTTCCATGAACAGACAAAGAGAGGAAGTTGACACTTCCAGGTACTTCCAGTAAAGTTCAAATGTGTTTTTTCTAGATTCCGTTGAGAAGATTTAGTATTTTTATATATAAAAACGTCTCATTTCTAAGAAAGATAATTAATACATAATTAGCTGGTAAAATACCCCTTCAACAAATTCCATAAAATATTGTTAGTGTAGATGAAAAAGTAAGTCAGTTAAAACCAATAAAGCTTTAGGGGAGAATACTTATGGGTAATACATTAAGTATTATCTTGAGATGCATTAGAGTCTTTCTACAGACTATAAATAACATTTCAGTTCTCTATTACCTTCTACTGAAACCTACCCTACACCTAAACCTCATCATATGCCTAAACATAACCCTCATCCCTAAACCTTAGCTTAAAGAGAAATTCCACAGTAAACATGTGTGCACAATTACTAGGCAAGTTGTATTTTTAAAGATTAATTTTGTTATTGAACAACTACAGTGCTCAAAGTCAATCCAAAATACACATCAAACCTGCATAGTTAAGAAAGTAAAAGTGAGATTTTGGCTTTTTTGGGGGAATATCTGTGTGCACAATTGTTGGGCAACTATTAGTGTGCACAATAATAATGCAACTAAATTAAATTAAAACTAAATGTTTCCCAACTCACTTATTGATGTTCATCTGTTAATGTAAATTCAAAAATTACAAATAATAATGATAATAATAACAACAACAACTTATATAGCGCTTTTCAAGAACCAAAGCACTTTACACAGAAATAAAAATTTCAGACATTTCAAAACAAATCAGTGGCCAATATAGTCACCCTTCTTTTCAATAACAGTCATAAGCCTTCCATTCATGGAGTCTGTCAATCTCTTGCTCTGTTGGTGATCAACTTTTTTCCAAGTGTACAGTTTTCCTTCACCGTAAATCAACTGTTTAAAAAGGGACCACATGTTCTCAATAGGGTTTAGGTCAGGTGAGAAAGGGGCCATGTCAATATTCTTTAATCTTTAAGGCCTTTACTGGCTAGCCACGCAGTGGAGAACTTCAATGCATGTGATGGAGCATTGTTCTGCATAACAATCATGGTCTTCAAGGTTTTGAAGTTGAGTTTGAGTCCATCTTCAACCTGTAAAAGTCCAACTAGCCCATCTCTAATAATACCAGCCCATACCAGTCGCCCACCTCCACCTTGCTGGCATCTGAGTCGAAGTAAAGCTCTGTTACTGATCCAGCCACAGACCCATCCATCTGGTCCGTCAAGAGTCACTCTCATTTCATCAGTCCATAAAACCTTGGAAAAATATGTCTTCAAATATTTTGGCCCAGTCTGTCTTGTTCAGTGGTGGTCAGGTTTCAGCCTCCCTTACCTTGGCCATGTCTTTGAGCACTGAACACCTTGTACTTCTGGGCACTCCAGGTAGGTCGCAGTTCTGGAATATGACAGCACTGGAGGATAATGGGTTCCTGGTAGCTTCAAATTTGAGTCAAATCTTTGGCAGTTAATTGGCGTTTCTCAACAAGTTTAGTGCAACCCTGTTGACTATTTGCAACAAAACGTTTGATGGTTTTGTGATCATGCCCCGAAATCATAGCAATTTCAAGAGTACTAATTCCCTCTGAAATACTTATTTCAATTTTTGACATTTTTGAGTCAGATTAAACTCTTTTTTGGCCCATTTTGGCTGAGGAACAGAAGCTGCCTAATAATTATGCACACCTTGATATAGGCTGTTGATCTCTTTAGGCCACACCCTAAGGCAGTGGTTCCCAAACCTCTCCTCTGAGACCCCCATACCAGTCATGTTTTTGATTTAACCCTGAAATGGCACACCTGATTCAATTAGTCAAAGGTGTAATGTGTAGTTGACTAATTGAACCAGTTGTGTCATTTTAGGGTGAAAACAAAAACATGGCCTGTCTGGGGGTCCCCGAGGAGAGGTTTGGCAACCTCTGCCCTAAGAGATGTGAGGGATCATTACAGAAATACAAATCAGCTGATATGCTTAAATCCAATAAGTGTTCCAGTTTATACAGCTTGGAGTTGGAACATATGCATAATAATGATGATATGGTCAAAATACTGACATGTCTAATAATTGTGCACACAGTGTGGTATTTAAAAACATCACCATTGGTGATTTTTATTATATAAAATGCTGCAACACATCCGAAAACTACAGAGAGTTCCTTTCGCAGTCCACTCGGCTGCTTCTGTATCAGTCTGCAATTAAAAAACCACAAGGTCCATATTTCAAAGCAAATTTAGTGCCCACCCCCTAGTGAGTCGCTTCCAGTGACATTGAATGTAATGTAGCCTATGCCCTTGACCTAATTAGCCAGTATTCACTGTAAATAGTACCATTTACAACATGTCACAAAATTGTCCAGGAGCTACATTTCCTATTTTGCTTCAGTATTTACAGACTGTACTTATACTGTACAATAATCTGTTATCCATACATTAACACTCATTCGCATCTCCGGGACAGGTAAAAAGTGTACAATGATTGTGCTATGCAATTTAGTCTGAATTTGGTGACTTGTGATGTCTTTTTTGCCATGAAATCGATGTGTGTGCACTGTGAAAAATGAGGTGGGTAGTAACGAATTACAATTACTTTGTTACATTTACTTGAGTACATTTTTCGGGTAACTTGTACTTTTTAGAGTATATTTACAGCTGGGTACTTTTACTCTTACTCAAGCACATTTCTAGTGAAAAAACTGTACTTTTACTTCGCTACATTCAGTGGCGTTCCTCCGCTACTATCAAATTGTAATAATAAATTAATATGACTTGCGTAACATTGGAGATTAACTCTTCATATATACTGTATATACAGTATATATATATATATATACATATATATACACAGGTCCTTCTCAAGAAATTAGCATATTGTGATAAAGTTCATTATTTTCCATAATGTAACGATAAAAATTTAACTCTCATATATTTTAGATTCATTGCACACCAACTGAAATATTTCAGGTCATTTATTGTTTTAATACTGATGATTTTGGCATACAGCTCATGAAAACCCAAAATTCCTATCTCAAAGAATTAGCATATTTCATCTGACCAATAAAAGAAGTGTTTGTAATACAAAAAAAAGTCAACCTTCAGATACTTATGTTCAGTTATGCACTCAATACTTGGTCGGGAATCCTTTTGCAGAAATGACTGCTTCAATGCGGCGTGGCATTGAGGCAATCAGCCTGTGGCACTGCTGAGGTGTGATGGAGGCATAGGATGCTTCGATAGCGGCCTTAAGCTCATCCAGAGCGTTGGGTCTTGTGTCTCTCAACTTCCTTCCACAATATCTCACAGATTCTCTATGGGGTTCAGGTCAGGAGACTTGATACAGCAATCTGGGAAAAGCCTTTTTGTTCAGAAATTTCTTTCTATGTCTTACCCTCTTGCTTGAGGGTGTCAATGATGGCCTTCTGGACAGCAGTCAGGTCGGCAGTCTTACCCATGATTGCGGTTTTGAGTAATGAAACAGGCTGGGAGTTTTTAAAAGCCTCAGGAATTTTTGCAGGTGTTTAGAGTTAATTAGTTGATTCAGATGATTAGGTTAATAGCTCGTTTAGAGACCCTTTTTATGATATGCTAATTCTTTGAGATAGGAATTTTGGGTTTTCATGAGCTGTATGCCAAAATCATCAGTATTAAAACAATAAATCACCTGAAATATTTCAGTTATCTAAAATATATGAAAGTTTAATTTTTATCATTACATTATGGTAAATAATGAACTTTATCACAATATGCTAATTTCTTGAGAAGGACCTGTATATATATATATATATAATTTTTTATATATATATATCAAAACAAAAATAGAGTGGTGCATAAATTTGCGCAACCTTGTCATTTGTTGATTTGAATACCTGTAACTACCTAGTACTGATTATTTGGAACACACAATTGGTTTGGTGAGCTCATTAAGCCTTGAACTTCATAGAGAAGTGCATCCAATCATTTAAGTTGGCCAATTGCATATTGTGGTTCTCTTTAACTCTCTGAAGATTGGCAACATGGGGGCCTCAAAACAACTCTCAAATGACCTGAAAACAAAGATTGTATAAGCACAACAATGAGACGTTCAAGGAGAGGTATTTGAAAGCTCTCCAAGTAGTCTGAAATTCTGGGTTATTCCTTCTTATCTATCAGATCGAAAGTTAACAGTAACTAACTACTTGAGTAGCTTTTTAATCAAATACTTTCCTACTCCAGTAACTTTTACAGTTGTTACTTTTACTTTTACTTGAGTAAATATTTCAATAAGTACTTGTACTTTTACAGATTTTGGCTACTCTACCCACCTCTGGTGAAAAGACGCTAGAATGCTTCTAGTACTTTTTTATTACTTTTTATGGACATTTCCTTCAAGACAATAACAGAAAATACTCTAATAAACTTGAATAAACACAGTAGATTTCCGTTAACACACAGAGCAGATATTACGTGGTAACGGACATCTACTGTGTTTATAAAATATTTTCTGTTATCTTCTTAAAACAAAAAAATAATAGAAAAAGTACTGGTAGCAAATTAGTTTTTTCACTCATATTTTTTTGTGTGAGTGATAGTGTGCCCGCGATTTTACTTTATGTTCTCAAACATGGTATTGTTCTTTCAGATTAGGAGTAGAAGATGGCTAACTATTGTTATAGTGCACAATGGTTTCTGACTGCACAATGGTCACATTGACACACAGCTCTGTTTACACTGTGTAAGTGCTCATTCACTGTTAATAAATAGTATTCAGTCAGCCACCAATTGTGCAAGTTTACCCACTTAAAAAGATGTGATCAAAGAACACCAGAAACAAAATAGTAGACCTGCAGCAGGCTGGGAAGACTGAATCTGCAATAGATAAGCAGCTTGGTGTGAAGAAATCAACTGTGGGAGCAATTATAGGAAAATGGAAGACATACTAGACCCCTGATAATCTCCATCGATCCGGGGCTCCACGCAAGATCTCACCCTGTGGGGTCAAAATGATCACAAGAACGGTGAGCAAAAATCCCAGAACCACACGGGGGGACCTAGAGAATGACCTTGAGAGAGCTGGGACTAAAGTAGCAAAGGCTACCATCAGTAACACACTACGCCGCCAGGGACTCAAATCCTGCAGTGCCAGACGTGTCCCCCTGCTTAAACCAGTACATGTCCAGGCCCATCTGAGGTTTGTTACAGAGCATTTGGATGATCAAGGAGAGGATTGGGAGAATGTCATATGGTCAGATGAAACCAAAATTGAATTTTTTGGAAAAAACTTAACTCATTGTGTTTGGAGGAGAAAGAATGCTGAGTTGCATCCAAAGAACACCATACCTACTGTGAAGCATGGGGGTGGAAACATAATGCTTTGGGCCTGTTTTTCTGCAAAGGGACCAGGACAACTGATCCATGTAAAGGAAAGAATGAATCGGGCCATGTATTGTGAGATTTTGGGCCATGTATCGTGAGATTTTGAGTGAAAACCTCCTTCCATCAGCTGGAAGATGAAACATGGCTGGGTCTTTCAGCATGACAATAATCCCAAACACACCACCCGGGCAATGAAGGAGTGGCTTTTTTAGAAGCATTTCAAGGTCCTGTAGTGGCCTAGCCAGTCACCAGATCTCAACTTCATAGAAAATCTTTGGAGGGAGTTGAAAGTCTGTGTTGCCCAGCGTCAGCCCCAAAACATCACTGAGATCTGCATGGAGGAATGGGCCAAAATACCAGCAACAGTGTGTGAAAACCTTGTGAAGACTTACAGAAAACATTTGACATCTGTCATTGCCAACAAATGGTGTATAACAAAGTATTGAGATGAACTTTTGTTATTGACTAAATACTTATTTTCCACCATAATTTACCAATAAATTCATAAAAAATCCTATAATGTGATTTTCTTAATTTTTTTTCTCATTATACCTATGCAAAGATTTACTTTTTACCAGTCAACCACGGTAACCACGAAGTGTGACAAATAAATAATTCCCTCATGTTACACTACATCAGTGTTGTGCCTGAACGCGTTCATTGAACGATAGTTCATGAACTCGTTCATATTTTGGGCGAACCTGAACTGAACGTAGGCTACTGTATTACTGCCTGATGAACGTTACTGTGAACTCGTTCATTCTGGTGTCTGTGAATGGCACGCTCTCTCAGTTTAACTTAGTTCAATAGGGTGCCAGATTCCTATAGAGCCTTCTAGGCAAAAACCCAGCTGAAAAAAAACGTAAACAGGCCTTAATATGTAGCGGAAGAAACACCTCTCGATGTCATCTGGCAAGTGGCAACACCAGCCACCAGTGTCGCGACTCGCACTGCATGCGTCATCAAAACAAAAAGCAGCTTGAATGCGACAGCAGCATGCAGGCGACCAAACAGCAAGGATCGGCGTCTGATAATTTAAATTAGTTTTATGACAAGGACGGTGAGGATGGGAAAAATCTTACATTTCTGTACAAACTTCAAAAAGTAAATCGGCACTGCAGTCACATCCACAGCAAACCTGAAACCGCACATTGAACTAAAGCAACCGGCTAGCCTTTCAAGTATATAGTATATAAATACTATGTAACTTGTTTGTTGAACCTGCCTGGTATATTTTTCCAGGATTACAGTATTACTTTTTAGTACTGTAGGTACTGAAATGGAAAATTATTAAAGTTGTAAAACATTTGCACCTTAAGGACTACAGTCCTGTTTTTCTTTTAGTAATTCCTCATTTAAAAAAGACCATTCCAGCAGCTAATTTTTCCTCATGTTTTTGAGAATCTACTATATTGGTGAAAGCTGTAGCTGCTACTAGTGTGGACTGAATGGACAGCAACAAGCGTTAAAGCAACAATGGGGAAATGCTGTCTCCTCAATGCTAATGTACTGTAAACCCTGGTTGGATAAGGATTCAAAATTGAACATTAAGATGATATCTGACGCATAGTTTCAGTGATAAAACTGATAAAATAATTGCAGTCTGTGGTTCCATATGGGCTGTGGCAATAATTTTGAAACATAATAGCTCGCAGCAACATATGGAAAAAAAAGAACTGAAAACTAGTTTATTTTTGGAACTGTGAACTGAACTATGAAATAGTTCATGTAGAAAGTGAACTTTCCCAACACTGCACTACATAGCACCTTCTGTCAAGCTCGGAAAAATGTGGATGAACCTCATTGTAGTTTGTTTCCCGCAGGTTTAAGAGATTAATCTGACTATTTGGGTAATCAGGGGTGTGTTGATATGTAAATCGTAGTAGCTGTGCATGAGTGACGCTAAGAACAACTGGCATTTATCAATGTGGACTTGGGTCTACAACGTGTGTTTATAAAATGGTCATATGATCGTTTGATTAATCCCACTTTTTTGGCATGCGCACTTTCCTAATTCTATTTGATATTTTACATTTTGTTGTAACATCAATGTGGTTACTCTACAATGGGAATAGCTGGTTTTTGGGGTTGGGCGCAACATTTTAAACACAATGACTAGCTGATTGCCCATCAGTGCCCCCATTCTCTGTCTGGCTTGGGTCAGACCAGACTCAGGTTTCAGGCCCAATTCTAAGACAGTGTTTAACGTTCAGCCCTGGAGGGGCCCTGGGCATTTCCCTGTGTTTTCTCTTGTGATCCCTCATGTGTTTTGTTGTGTTTTGGTTCCCCCTAGTGTCCCTTTAGGGATATGTCTGTTAGGTCCTTCTATATTGTATACTGTCGTTGCCATAGTTCCCTCTGTGTTGATTACGTCCCAGGTGTCTGTTATTAGCCCTCATTTGTTTGTGTATTTAGCCCTGGTGTTTCCGTCTAGCCCTGTCGATCAATGTACTCTGTTGCGGGCTCTGTTCCGTGTGCCTATGTATTCAGTGTATTACTGGTTTAGATATACTTTCGCCCCTCGTGGCAGTCTTTGTTTTTCGTGAGGAATAAACCTTATTTGATTATTGCACATTCCTTCGCGCCTGTCTCTTTTCCTCCACTATGCAATGGAATACCTTGACACAGTTTAGGCCTACAGTCTGTACAAAGCACTCTTCTTGCAACAATTATTAAGAGTCTTCATTTTCAATGGCTACTGTCTTTCATACTAAAATCTCAGGGTGTAGCCAGAAAGCCGTTTGTGCCGCTATGCGTGCACTGTAAAAAACATCAGTGAAAAAAACAGTAGGCTAAAAAGTATTGGCCATTTGCTGCCAATACTTTTTTTATTATTTTACAGACATTTCCTTCAAAACAATAACAGAAAATACTGTGAAAACAGTAAATGTCCGTTAACACACAGATCTGATATTAATTTGTATTGGACATCAACTGTTTTTAAAATTCTTTTTTGGGAAACCGTGATCAGACACCAATTGAATGTTTCATCATTCCCTGATGAACAGGTTATATTTAAGCATTGACATTTTCTGCATTCTGGTAATCTATTTTATCTGAACAATATTCCCAGCCCTCACATCGTTCACATGGCTCAATGCAATCTGTAGTGACGTGTGCCTTAATGTGGGTGGAGTCAATAGTTTATGCAGTGTGCCCTTACAATCTCCTTATCCTAAACTTAACCATTATAACACATGTGCTGGTACCAACTATTATAATGCATCACGTCTGTGGGCCTGTCACAGAATTTCGTCTGTGGGCCTGTCACAGAATTTTCGGTGATTCCTTGAAACTGCCACAGATTTTGATTTAAGGGGCCATGTTCATTTCACTGAATTCTGTGAGATCATGTTGTTTCATGGCGAAGAGGGACTTTGCAATTCATTGCAATTTATCTGATCACTTTTCATGACATTCTAGAGTATATACAAATTGACAATATCAACACTGAGGCAGCAGACTTTGTGAATATTAGTATGTGTGTTATTCACAAAACTTGACCATGACTGTACACTGGATGTTTCGGAAGAGCGTACCATCATAGCTCCATCAAGAGCAGAGATTTTCTTTGGATTTACTTACACATACCGTAATTCCTCAAATAAACGCCGGTAGTCAAATAAACGCCGGGCCTTCGATAATGGCCGGGGGCGTGGTCAACACGGACAAATAAAGGCTGGTCTTAAATAAAGGCCGGGGGAATTTTACGTGTGGATAATCTCCTAGGTGCCTTTCATATAATGTGCATTCCAGTTAAGCATAATGTACATTTCTATCACTTTGGATTCAACAATATATATGAATAGAATCAACAATATATTCATGCTATTTTCGGATTATGGTACTGATCTAAAGCAGCAATACTCCTGCGAGCTGTTATTCCATAGGTTTTTGTTCCAAACTTAATTTAGCACAAGTGACGCTACTCACTACCAGGTTGAAACGATAACTCATTTACGGAATTGCAGCTCGCGGGAGCAGGAAATAGTATTGCTAAGTATAATTGTCCTACCCTTATTTCAGGCAATGCGTCTGTATGTTTTAATCAGCTTGGTGTTGTTTGTATTAACATACAGGTAGATGGCAGTAACTACATTGGAAATAACATGGCTCCCATTCAGTGCAAGCGATTGAATCTTCAACAACTTTTTTCAACTATGTATTGGAACGGTTACAAGAAGTGTTGAGATTGCGTTAACAACGTAATGTAGCAATAAAAGGCAAACTGGAACAAGGATTGACATTATAATATATAGCCAATTATACTTATCAAACAGAGGGAAATTAGAAATAAAGGCCTGCCTCTAACAAAAGCCTGCATTAAATAAAATCTGGTTGCCTTCCGCAGGAGAGGTAAATAAAGGCCCCAGTCTTTATTTGAGGAAATACGGTAATTCGCTACTGTCGACAACTACACACACAGCAATAAAATAAGACTGCCCGTTCTATATGTAAAATAATAAAATGTAGCAAACAGTCTCATTATGAGGCTAAATAAACTATTTAAAACAAATAGGCTAAATCCTAAAGAATTGTATTTTTGATGTTCATTAATGTCTCAATAAGCGGTGCAAATAATATAGTGCACACGAAGCCTACTGTATATTACACAAGACAGGCTGATAGAGAGCTGGCATGGCAGGGGAGTGAGAGAGTGCACAAATGTCCAAATATGGTCTGTACACAGTGGGCACTTTCAGCCTGGGCAGCACATTTCTAAAGAGATAAGAACTGTTAGGAAATGAATTATGAAAGATCCAAATGATGCCAAGGAAGATAGGCTTTGATTATAAAACAATGTATTTAAAAAGGTTTGTCTATAAAACCGGTCATTGTGATAAGTCCATTGGAAATTCTCCTTAGAGAATTGCCTTTATTTCAGGGTGTCCTAGACTGCTTTGCTTCACATTAGGCAATGGCTAAACAAAACGTTGATGTTATTTAGCAACATGTATATCAACAAAAAGCAGTCCTTATATTGATTTATGATAATATTTAGGTGAGCAATGAAATATTTATCTTCCACTTTCTGTATCTATATACATACAACTCACCTAAAGGATTATTAGGAACAGCCGTTCAGTTTCTCCTTAATGCAATGATCTACTCAACCAATCACATGGCAGTTGCTTCAATGCATTTAGGGGTGTGGTCCTGGTCAAGACAATCTCCTGAACTCCAAACTGAATGTCAGAATGGGAAAGAAAGTTGATTTAAGCAATTTTGAGCGTGGCATGGTTGTTGGTGCCAGACGGGCCGGTCTGAGTATTTCAAAATCTGCTCAGTTACTGGGATTTTCACGCACAACCATTTCTAGGGTTTACAAAGAATGGTGTGAAAAGGGAAAAACATCCAGTATGCGGCAGTCCTGTGGGCGAAAATGCCTTGTTGATGCTAGAGGTCAGAGGAGAATGGGCCAACTGCTTTAAGCTGATAGAAGGGCAACTTTGACTGAAATAACCGCTCATTACTACCGAGGTATGCAGCAAAGCATTTGTGAAGCAACAACAAGCACAATCTTGAGGTGGATGGGCTACAATAGCAGAAGACCCCACCGGGTACCACTCATCTCCACTACAAATAGGAAAAAGAGGCTACAATTTGCAAGAGCACACCAAAATTGGTCAGTTGAAGACTGAAAAAAGTCTCGATTTCTGTTGAGACATTCAGATGGTAGAGTCAGAATTTGGCGTTAACAGAATGTGAACATGGATCCATAATGCCTTGTTACCACTGTGCAGGTTGGTGGTGGTGGTGTAATGGTTTGGGGGATGTTTTCTTGGCACATTTTAGGCCCCTTAGTGCCAATTGGGCATCGTTTAAATGCCACGGCCTACCTGAGCATTGTTTCTGACCATGTCCATCACTTTATGGCCACCATGTACCCATGGGCCAACATTTCTAAAGAATGCTTTCAGCACCTTGTTGACTCAATGCCACGTAAAATTAAGGTAGTTCTGAAGGCGAAAGGGGGTTAAACACAGTATTAGTGTGGTGTTCCTAATAATCCTTTAGGTGAGTGTATATAAGCTATTGTATCAACTTAGATGTTTTCTGTTTTATTAGAAGCTTCAATGTCAATAATAATGAATAATGATTCATTGTTCTATGTAGTTTTATAATTATTTAGGTTGTTTGGGAATTTATATTGGATTACAAAAATCTACTTTCATTAGCAATACCTGCGCTGACCTAAAACATTTTTCTTCATCACAAGTACAGATATTGACACATTTAACTTGTATGATACTTGTGCTCGGAAAAAGTATATTATCAGTACCAGATACTTGTTTCAGCCAAGGTACTCGCTCATCCCAACAAATTTGGCTGAAAAAAGTATCCGGTACGGATTATGTACCTGAACTAATGTCAATATCTGTACTCGTGATGACGAAAAATCCTCATTGAGAAGACCATCATTGCTAACTGTGTCTGTGTCCATATCTTTCTGTGATAGGTCAGCAACACCCATAGCAACTCCTCATCTACGCAGACTGCTGCAATGCTGTGCTACGGCCCACAGACACAGTCACGCCTTTTCACAAGCGAACGCTCTCCATGAAACTACAATGGACACTTCGCATGAGTGTACCTTATGCTGTCAATGTGTTTTTTGTCGTGCTGCAGCTGAAGCTTTACTAGATGTGAATTTTTTTTTACTATAAGTGAATATTGCTGCCTTTGAATTTCACTGAAACATTCACATCCTCCTTGAGGATCTATAGGTAATGGCCACTTGGACATCTTCTTCTGAGCAGTTTTAGATGTGTAGGTTCTTATTTTTCCCTAACAATTAAATTGAGGGGGAGACTTGAATTGAATGGAATGGTCTCTGTCTGCTCATGCATTCTTTTGTTTCTTTTTTCTTTTACATGTGTGTCACCAATTTCTCAAGGGTTAAGTCAGCTAAAATGGGCCATCAAGTAAAAATAAGCCCTTTACCAAAAAGTGGCCCATTTTAGCTTTACACCCTATATCTACAACATTCAAAACAACAGTGCAGTTTATATTTAATGTAAGAAGATGTAAATGTATAGGGCTTATGCTATACTGGCTGTTTTATCTAATGTTGCCTACATTCAAAACACCACTTTAATTACTTATAACAACTTTATAAGGTTTTACAAGTCACTATAGACAATCCAACTGTAACTTGATTATCCCCCTGGGCATACTTGACCATCACACAGTATCATTCTGTTCTGTGTAAGTATTTACCCGTATAGACCTATACATAGTAGGCTAGTCATTCAAGTGTCCCAATATTGACACTGCGGTCTGTGGTACAAAGCCACTATAGTCAATTCAAATGCACATTGAGCACAGTATCATTGTGTGGGGTACTGTTTTCAGGTACATAGCTGTATTTTTTTCTCCCTTTATATCTTATTATTTATTAATACACATTACTGTATGTTCATTTTTACTTGTACTTAATGGTTGGAACAGTGGCACAACATGTTCACTGTATATGCAATTACATATTTAGTTCTTACCATGGGCTTGAAGAGCATCTCAACATCCAGCCCAGACGTTTCTCCCAAGTTAGCAGAGAGGACCCTTCTGCTAGTCCCCAACGATGCTTGGAAAGCCTTGGACCTGAAGAAATTGTCATTTTGGTAGAGCACAAAACCAATGGAATGGTTTGTGTTTTCACTACGCAAAACTGAATGTAAGATAAAGAGAGAAAAATAGAAAGAGGAAGGGATGGAAAAATAAAAAATATAGATCATTTTTCATATTTCAACAATGTTCAATGAAAGAGCATAAAGGATAGCAACTACCAGATAATTCCTTTGTACATATACAGGTCCTTCTCAAGAAATTAGCATATTGTGATAAAGTTCATTATTTTCCATAATGTAATGATAAAAATTAAACTTTCATATATTTTAGATTCAGTGCACACCAACTGAAATATTTCAGGTAATTTATTGTTTTAATACTGATGATTTTGGCATACAGCTCATGAAAACCCAAAACTCCTGTCTCAAAGAATTTGCATATCATGAAAAGGGTCTCTAAACGAGCTATTATTATACCTAATCATCTGAATCAACTAATTAACTCTAAACACCTGCAAAAGATTCCTGAGACTTTTAAAAACTCCCAGCCTGTTTCATTACTCAAAACCACAATCATGGGTAAGACTGCCGACCTGACTGCTGTCCAGAAGGCCATCATTGACACCCTCAAGCAAGAGGGTAAGACACAGAAAGAAATTTCTGAACAAATAGGCTGTTCCCAGAGTGCTGTATCAAGGCACCTCAGTGGGAAGTCTTATGGAAAGAAAAAGTGTGGCAAAAAACGCTGCACAACGACAAGAGGTGACCGGACCCTGAGGAAGATTGTGGAGAAGGACCGATTCCAGACTGAGTCTGGAGTACAAACATCCAGAGCCACCGTGCACAGGCGTGTGCAGGAAATGGGCTACAGGTGCCGCATTCCCCAGGTCAAGCCACTTTTGAACCAGAAACAGCGGCAGAAGCACCTGACATGGGCTACAGAGAAGCAGCACAACAAAACAACAACAAATTTTGCATGTCATTCGGAAATCAAGGTGCCAGAGTCCGGAGGAAGACTGGGGAGAAGGAAATGCCAAAATGCCAGAAGTCCAGTGTCAAGTACCCACAGTCAGTGATGGTCTGGGGTGCCATGTCAGCTGCTGGTGTTGGTCCACTGTGTTTTATCAAGGGCAGGGCAATGCAGCTAGCTATCAGGAGATTTTGGAGCATTTCATGCTTCCATCTACTGAAAAGCTTCATGGAGATGAAGATTTCATTTTTCAGAATGACCTGGCACCTGATCACAGTGCCAAAACCACTGGTAAATGGTTTACTGACCATGGTATTACTGTGCTCAATTGGCCTGCCAACTCTCCTGATCTGAACCCCATAGAGAATCTGTGGGATATTGTGAAGAGGAAGTTGAGAGACGCAAGACCCAACACTCTGGATGAGCTTAAGGCCGCTATCGAAGCATCCTGGGCCTCCATCACACCTCAGCAGTGCCACAGGCAGATTGCCTCCATGCCACGCTGCATTGAAGCAGTCTTTTCTGCAAAAGGATTCTCAACCAAGCATTGAAGGCATAACTGAACATAATTATTTGAAGGTTGACTTTTTCTTTTTTTTGTATTACAAACACTTCTTTTATTGGTCAGATGAAATATGCTAATTCTTTGAGATAGGAATTTTGGGTTTTCATGAGCTATATGCCAAAATGATGAGTATTAAAACAATAAATGACCTGAAATATTTCAGTTGGTTTGCAATGAATCTAAAATATATGAAAGTAAAATTTTTATCACTACATTATGGAAAATAATGAACTTTATCACAATATGCTAATTTCTTGAAAAGGACCTGTATAACATTTTACAGGTTTGTGGTGTTTTGAAAAGAAGGCAAATTAGCAATGTTCCAAGAAACCACAGCTTAGTACGATGGAAATAATAAGGTAAGAATGCTGTATTACAAGTACTTTATATACATTATCCCTTTGGAATGTTGGTAGAATTAATGTTAATTCAAAAGATACACAGTCCTTGCTATTTGTAGATGAAGCTTTTCGGGTTTCTACATTAAATATTGTTTATGATTATACTTAAAGGATGGTGACAACTTTATGTCTATAGGTAATTACGCATCTAAGCGGAGAGAAAATACATGTGGTGTCCCCCAAGGCTCAATTTTTGGGCCTCTTTTGTTCAACATCTTCATGCTCCCACTGGTTTAGATTATGGAAAACAAGAAAATATGTTACCATATTTATGTAGATGACACACAATTTATATAACCATGTCATCAGGGGACTATGGTCCAATACAAGCACTGGGTGCTTTGAACAAATTAATGATTAAACAACTAATGATTGGATGAGCAAGAATTTTCTTCAATTAAACAAAGATTTGTCATTGTTTTTGGAGCCAAGGAGGACCGACTAAAAGTCAGCGCTCAGTGTTAAAAACCACAAACCAAGTAAGAAATCTTGGTGTAAGTCTGGACCTAAATCTTAACAGCCACCATCACATGTTACAGGGACTCCTTTGATCTCATGGCAGTTTGTTTATGTATGATTTGTTATATGTATTGAGTTATCTTATTTAAAACAGTGTTTGTGTATATGTTTTGTTTAATGTGTCGACCTCTGGGCGCTGGGAGAGTGGTAGGCACTTGGGTACTCATTGCACATGAATGGTGCACTAGGTAAATAACCACACCGGTGCGTAATGAGTAATCTAGATAGCTATTTAATCCCAGTGTCCCGGAATGATTGCCGCATGTTTTTGTGAGTTGCAACTCCTGTAAAGGAGGAGAGATGATGTGGAATCGATTCTATCCTGAATTCTGTGCAGTTGGAGCTACCTAGTGAGTTTACATATTTGATTGAGCCTTCACCTTGTTAGGTGTCATATAATATGTAGACATCTTTGTTGAACCAGGTGTACTCTGTATTTTACTTTTACATCAGTGCCGCATTAGAGCACTTACATGTATGATATAGATGTTGTGCAGTTCCAATGCACTTTGTAGTTCGACAGTACAAGCTCAGACTTAGTTCCACCATGTCTTCTGTACATTAAACATCAAGAACGCTCCTCCCTGCTCTGGTCTCCATTTCTCTCCTACCAATAACCACAATGCCCCAACACCTGCATTTTGTGATAGAATAATAAGGTCGCAGGGAGTGTTCCGGGCTGTCTATTCCATCTATGACAGTCCAGGACAACATCAAGGATCCCTGTGCTCTCTCCAAATGATTTCTTTGGGGGGGCTAATAGCGGTTCGTGGAGGACGCCTCCTGCTCGGGCTATCTCCACCTGCCTGAGTTTCAAGTCCTCCAGCCAGTCACGACCAGCCCAGCTAGTGGGGATGCTACAAGCAACGTCTCCATGCGACTTGTGCATATGGTCAGACAACCGCACAACGGTGTCCTTCATAAGTCAACGGGTGGGTGAAATCCTCCTCCATGCACAAGCTGGCAGTCGATTTATGGAACTGGGCTCACCACAGGGTGAGCATCCGGTTTGGCGCAAATGAGGAATTGCCTTAAACATTCATTCTGAATTCCAGCTGAGGGTGATACGTCTGGTTGCAAAAGAGACCATTATGAAAATGTTTACTGAGGTAATAAATCAAATGAGACTTGTCTCTCATTTGATTTATTACCTCAGTAAACATTTTCATAATGGTCTCAATCGCAAAATTGAAGCCTTCTGCAATTTATCATGATGTTAATTTTTTTATTATGGTCTCGTTGATTTTAAAATCGGCGAAAAAGCAAAGGGGAGTTTAGGGCGTGGCTTTGGCGTTCGTTTGTAGGACAAGACACTCAAAGGAGTTGGCATTTCAGTTTTTCCAGTAAGTAATGTTACATTGTGTTTTTTCATACTGTTTTTCATTAGCATACCAATTAATATCATTTAACTAGCTAGATTAATTCTCCCTCACATCTAAAATCTTCACATCCCCAACCAAGATCTCTGCACCCGTAACGGCAAATTCGATGACCCAAATCAGCTCTTCACAAACCAATGGGTGAAGTCACACATGGCTCCATCCAGTAAATTATACAATCTATGGCTCAGACTCACATTCGGTCTCTCGTTGTGTCTTATATTCCCAGAAAATTGAATGTGGGCACAGACCTCATGTCGACGGGGGGGCCACGGGGGGGCCACGGGTGGACGAGTGGTCCCTACACCCGGACCTGATCGCCTCAAAAGAAAATGCACAGTACCCGCTGTGGTTCTCTCTGAGACCATCGGACAATCCTTCATTAGGGGTGGATGTGTTTGCATGCCCAAGATGGCCGAGAGGCCTCGACACTATTCCCCCTTCATGGTGCCTCCAACATCCAATTCTAGTGGCTTCAGGATAGGCCGGGAGCATTCATGTACTGTATGGAAATGAGAGATGGACTCCTTTAAGTTTTGAGTTAATTCCTGTGTATATTGTTTCGGTTTTGGTGTCCTATGTTTCTGTTCAATGCTTTGCATGGTGGTTATGTTTACATGGAATATCCCTTTAAGGGTCACGGCACCTCTTGGTAGTTTGCAGTTCTATATAGGCTTGATGAGTGGGATTGAGCCTAGCCGTGTTACATGAGCAGTTGGGCATTGTAATAAGGGCTGCCTGACTAACGAGAGGTGTTTAGCATTGTGGGTTTATACCCCTTCACTTTGTGTGTCATTCTCGTTTGTGTTTGCTATCATTCCCAGGATTTCAAAGGTACTGTAACGTTTAAGTGAGTTTGAAGTGTCTTCAGTATATCGATATCCACCCTGTGTCTTGTTTAGTTTGTCTCAGTGTCCGTGCCAATGACAAGAGCACGAGGTTTAGAAGGAGTGGCGTTTTTATTATATATTCCTTTATTAGAGCACTAGTTGTTTATAGGATATATTACAGTGATCAGGGGTACATATGATGGTGCTTAGCTCCGCCCTAAACTACTAGGTGCAGAGCTCCCCTATGGGGCAGAGCTCCACGATAAAGAACAATAGTTACCTGAGTTCTTTAACTCCAGTTCTATGAGTGGAGCGGAGCCCAATAGGGTATTTAGCCTGATCACTCTTCCGATATTTGCCTTCAGACTATTGAGAGAACAGAGCAAAAGGTTGGCTGGGGTCTCGCTGTCACCCCGCCATTGGCTGGTACGGTGACCTATCTTTTCTGTTGTACAGCAAATTAACTCAACAAGAAATTGTATTAAGTTTACATCTGGCATTTATTTTCTGAAAGAAATGTTTTTAATTCATTAAGTAATTCTGTCCGCGATTATCTTTAGTGAACAAGTAAGAGATCTTCTTTCACTGTATATTGATCGAACTGAATGATTTTACATTGACTTGAAGCAGTGCCACCTGCTGGCTGAACAAAAAATGGTGTAGGCTACATTTTCTGCACAGTACTGAACAATCACGCAGGTAGAATTACACTAATTGACACTTCTGGATTTTTTTTATAGTTAACATTTATTAACATCTCAATATAAATAATTTTACCTGTATACATTTCTTTAAACATTGGTAGCAAACTAGCTGAAATATTACGCTATATGTAAAAGTACAGTTTTTCTATTTCATTAAATTATGGGCATTAGACAATATTGTCACAGATGTAGTTGTGGTGTTGGAGAGATTGGAGACCAGATGCGGGAGGAGCGTTCAAGTTGTTTAATGAACCATAGACGTAAAAGCCATGTACACAGGAGCACTGCAAAACAACGGTGCACAGGAACTGCACAATGGATATATATCATACTGTGCTCTTACTGTGGCACAGACACAAATAACATACAGAGCGTACACCTGGTTCAACTATACACATTTCATTATCTACGACACAAAACAAGGTGAAGACTCAATCAATAATGAAACTTACAATGAATTACAATGCACTGAAACATGGCTAAAACGTCTTGTCTCCTGACAGGGACAAGTCCACAATAACATGCACCAAACCTCCGGAACTCTGGGATTAAATAGGCATCTTGATTACTCATTACACACCGGTGTGGATAGTCAGCCAGTGCACCATTCATGCAAAATGAGTAACCAAGTGCCTACCGCTCTTCCAGCGCCCAGAGGTCGGCGCCTAATCAAAACACATACATGAACAGTTGAAATAGTATCACACAACAAATAGTCCATCACCATCAGGTGAGTTGCCATGACAGCCTTGGCCATCGTGACAAATATGTTCTACCTAAATCACCAAATAATACATTAAGCTAATAACCCAGTGAGTTTCACAATCTTACCAACAAAGGAGTATGATAATATATTTGTTGTCCACAAAGACCTTGAGTCAATGCCTATTATTAGTATTAGTAATACCTTACGTAAAATAAACTGGTAATTTGATAATCACCACATATGCATCCTGATTATTGGTAACATATATGTTATATATACACATCAACTCAATATCCAATCCAAAGTTGTATTTCAATCAGTAAACACATTTAAGTTGTTGAAATGGAGCCTCCATTTTATTTCACTGACCTGCTGTATTATAGGATACATGTTACATTTATATAAATGGAGCCTCCATTTTATTCCGCTGACCTACTGCATTCACAGAAAGTGGCATGACCTAAAATGTTTTTGCATCTGTGTGGTTGAAGCTATGCTACTGAGCCGGAGAGTCTAACTGAGAAAACCCGCCCTACACAGCCCAAAAGTCTGTTTTCAACACTGGCAGCCCTATGCAGCATGTGAATGGCGCTAACAAAAAATTCTACCTTCATGCAGAACCATTTTGTTTAAAGCATTATCACCCTAAATTCTAACATAACCTATTTCACGTTCTGTCTACCGTGCATGGCGTTTTAACAAATGTGGTGGGTGGTTACCATACACTCTGGTAAACAATGTTAACCCAAATTTGCATTGCATTTATTGCCAGGTTGTAATAGACCAGGGGGTGAAAATGGAAAGTATGACTTTTAACCAGCCGCCCGAGCCTTACCAATCCACATCTGTGGGGTGCTCCTTCATAATAGAGTTCAGAAATTGACAATTAGACAAATTTTATGTACAGTCGTATACAAATGTTTAGGCATCCCTGACAATTTCCATGATTTTAATTTGTAAATAATTGGGTGTTTGGATCAGCAATTTCATTTTGATCAATCAAAAAACTGAAGGACACAGTATTATTTTGGTAGTGAAATTAGGTTAATTGGTTTAACAGAAAATGTGCAATATGTATCAAAATTAACTTAGACAGGTGCATAAACTTGGGCACTCTTGTCATTTTGTTTTATTTGAATACATGTAACTACCTAGCACTGATTAATTGGAACACACAATTGGTTTGGTATGCCCATTAGGCCTTGAACTTCATAGACAGGTGCATCCAATCATGAGAAAATGTATTTAAGGTGGCAAATTCTCTGGTTTAAAATCATCTGGCCAAAGGACTGCAGTTGAAAACTAACTGGATGGCTAAAACTGGCACATTTACATAAATGTTGATAAATGTGTGCTGTCCTTTATAAAATAAGAATAAGAACATTGCAACTTGTTGTTCTCTTTGACTCTCCACTGGAGAGTGGCAACATGGGGGCCACAAAACAACTCTCAAATGACCTGAATTTGAACAAATAAGTTTGTGTACATACCTCTGTTTATTTCTCATTTTCCAGTGTCCAAGTCCACACTAGTCGATTGTCGAAGTCATACAATGCAATATTCCAAAACAATTTCTTCCCGCAAAAAAGCGATTTGCCATGGTTATGTCCAAATTATGTAGCAAGTCTGCCAGGTAACCTGACAACGCTTCCTTGGCAGCTCACGGACTACACTGTTGCTTAGTTACCAATGCACATGCGCGATAACTCTTGAACTCTTGAACTGTTTGGAGCTGTGAAGGCAATTGTCAGGTTACAGCCGATCAACGTTGTGAAAGTAGTTTATGAATATACCCACGGCAAATCGTTTTTTTTCGCGGAAAAAATACGTTTTGGAATATTGCATTGTATGACTTTGACAATCGACTAGTGTGGACTTTACTGGAAAATGGGAAATAAACAGAGGTATGTACACAAACTTATTTGTTCAAATTCGCTGTGTTCACTATAAGGAATAACTGCACATGGATATGAACTAGTAATGACATTTCGAACATGTTTAGTGGCTCAAAGCACGTTTTTTAACTTGCCCCGTAAATGTGTAATAGTTGTATACTGGAGCCAAAGGTAAACACGGTTTTGGCAATAGAGATTGTTTGAGTTATTAACGCTACTGACAGCACTTCCGATATGCAAACAACAGAGCTACGTTTTGAAATCGCCCGGAATTCTCCTTTAATAATTTATTTACTCCATCTGTGGTCGACAGTGCTTTTACTCTCTGGGGATAAAAAAGGGCATTAATACTTTCAAGGATCTTTAAATTGAGTTTTTTCGAGTTTTCCTAACCTGGCAATCAAACACGCCTTGCCCCCATCTAATTTCTTCCGATATCTGCAGATGAGACATTTCGTCTCCTCTAAGTTTGCTGGCTTCCCTTTATTACCCCCCATCCGGCCCTGGAATGAGCTATTGAACTTTTTACCTCAACAGAAATCAGTAATTTCACAAATTTATTCTTGGATTATGTCCTGCGATAAGCACTCCACTAATATACCTAAAACTGCTTGAGAGCAAGAAATGGGTCTTGACATTTTTAATGATTTCTGGGATGGAGTGATCGATAGAACAAGTTCCACTTCATCTTGTGCCCAACTTGGAGGACTCATTCAGTTCAAGGTGACCAAGTTCATTACTCTAAGTCCAGACTTTCCAATATGTATCCCACAGTGATGGATGTGTGTGACAGATGTCATTCCTCCCCATGCAACCTCTACCATATGTTTTTTACCTGCTCGAAATTGAGCTATTACTGGACCTTTGTATTCTATACCCTTTCAGAAGTACTCAAAATCAATCTAACGCCATGCCCCCTGATAGCGGTGTTTGGAGTCCCAGGTGACTCCCTTTTGCTAAATTATAAAAATGCTGATATCATTGCTTTTACTACACTACTGGCACGATGCAGGATTTTGCTGCAGTGGAAGTCCTCTTAGCCACCCTTACCCTCTCAGTGGCTATGTGATGTCATGTCATTTTTAAAACTTGAGAAAATGAAGTATTCCATGAGGGGATCACAATCAACATTTTTAGAAAGATGGCAGACTTTTATTTCCTATTTTAATAGCTTGTAGAGGCTCCCTTCTGACCTGAGTCAGATCATATGAAGCTCCTAGTCCACCAAGTGTAATTTCTTCCTGTTATTGTATGTATTTGTATTTATGTTAGTGTGTTGTTGGTCTGTCTAGGTGTTCTGTGTGGGGTGGGCCGGTGGGGGTGGTGGGTTGGTCGGGATGGATAACAGGGTAGGGTTGTATATGGGCCGGGAAATATGTTGGGGGGGGTTAAAATTGTAAAAATGTATTGATATATTTCTAGACACAGTATCTTTACTGTTATATTTCCAGACAATCTTTATAAATAAATTTATTTAAAAAAAAAAAAGAATGATATTAAACCAATTTTTTACTGAAACCTAACCCATATTGTGAATAATTTGCCATTTTTATGGTCATTATTGAGGACAGGGTGCCATCCAATGCAAGGCTGTTTCTTCTCTTGGTTTTGTTCAGTCCCACAACTGAAAACACCCTCTCAGCGTCTGCGTTTGCATGGGGCAACACCAGGACGAGCTTGGAGACAGCAAGCCTCTCAAATTCTTTGACTCCTGTCACCTATGGAAAATGCACCAAAACACAATGGAAGAACATACCTTGATTTTTGATTAATTAATACAGGATACTGAAGTATATGAGTATACTGAATCCCGTCAAAACAAATAATTTATTTAAAGATTTAAAGTTTTAGAGAGTGAGTTCTCAATTGGACGACATTTCATTGTAACATACCTAGCCTCAGCTCATCAGAAATCTCAAGGTAGTGACCGTTTCTTCTCCCGTTGTCTTTCGCGGTAATGGTATCTCTTCTTCTATCGTTAACTTCAGGGTGCAGCGCATCAGATTCAGTGGCGCTCATCAGCGCCATTGACCGTCGGGGAGTTTGAAAAAGGAACAAACGAGTCTTGGACGGATTTAATTGCGTGAGAAATTGGATGTATGGCGTGAGTGCGTGTGAAAACAGGCAAAAAAGTGTGTCACACGGTGAAAGCGTGAGAGTTGGCAGCTCTGGGATAGGTTTACATTACAATAAAAAAGATAATTGCCTGTCTAGAGAAACACATGTTCATCGCCCTTGAATTGAGAAGAAAAAATACACGTTTCCATCTGGATGTTAACCCGCAAACACCAGAGTAAGAGTCACAAACTTAGACACCCATCTACTCTCCCTGATCCTCCTAAGCAAACATTTCCGATATTTAATACTGACTACAGTCATGATCAGTGACAGTGTTTCATACTTTCATGTTTTACTTAATTGACCCTCTCAGATGTTCATATTTAATGTCATTGGGTTTTAAAATTTAGTTCCCTTCAAATGTAATTCATGAGATTTTGGGGTTGCAATTCACTTGCTTATTATCTCTGTTGACCTAGTGGCCAGGGGCCTAATTTATAAAACTTTGCGGTGGATTTGCGTCAGAAGTGGCGTACGGACGAAATATAGGATGTGCGTACACAAAGAAATATTTAGATTTATAAAACCGTGCACACGCACCTCCTACACTGTTTTCCCTTTATAAATCACAATCAACTCTAAATGTTGTGCAGCTTTTGCGGCTGCATGTCACGCCCATAATTGCCCATAAATAGTCAGTGAAACACCCCAAAATTAATATTCATTGATTGAGAAATCATTGCAAACAGAGAGAGGAAAACCAAAAACAGAATCTTCACTCAGTGTGAAGTAGAAATGATTGTTGGCAAGGTGTAAAAGAGGAGGAAAATGTTTTTTGGAGGGCACAGTGTGGCTATAACTAATGCCAAAAAAGCTTTGGAGTGGCAAAAGTTTGTAGACACTGTGAATGCAGCCTGAGAGTCGGACCATGGGCGAAATAAAAAAAGTGGTCAGACAAAAGTCGATGCCAAAAAGCGTCTAGCGCTTCATCGCAAAAGTCTGCCACGGTTGGGGGAAGATTAGTTAAATTAATGAGTAACATGTCTGTTTCATAAATTATTTGGATATTGATGGAATGAAAATGCTTACGGTTAATGACAGCATTTTCTTTCTCATTCGGTCCCCCTTTGGCAACATGAGTGCAGTCAATAGCACTGATACATTTGGGAAACCAGACATAGCTGCAAATTGTGCTTTTGGAATTGCCTGTTCACCCGCGGTGTACTGTAGTGGAAGTTTAAAAGGTTTACAGGACAGATATGCAGATATTAAGAGCTGGCGCCTGGCTGCTATCCCACACCTATTGCTTCCTTAGAGACGCAAATACAGAGGATGCAGGGAGGTGTGAAGCATCACCCCTCCTCCTGGACCACACAGCCTGAATGTAAAGACCAACTGAACACCTAATGTAAAACACCAGCCAATGGACCAAATAGTATGATATTTGATGTTTTCCTGACTGTCCCATAAAGGGAAACGTTGGTATA
>JACXGM010006379.1:0-32909 GCA_016801145.1 Umbra pygmaea | reverse complement strand
TGCCCTTTTCCCGGAGCCTGCCCTTTTCCCGGAGCCTGCCCTTTTCCCAGAGCCTGCCCTTATCCCGGAGCCTGCCCTTATCCCAGAGCCTGCCCTTATCCCAGAGCCTGCCCTTATCCCAGATCCTGCCCTTATCCCAGAGCCTGCCCTTATCCCAGAGGCTGCTCCTCTCCCAGTGCCATGTCCTGCTCCTCTCCACGTGCCGGTGTCTGCCCCTGTCACAGTACCGTTTCCTAACTTAGTCCCTGCTCCAGAGCTTGTCCCCGGGCCTACGCATACCCCGGTCTCTGTGCCCCTCTCTGTGTCTGTACGTTTGTCTATGTCTGTTTGTGCTGTGTTCTTGCAGAGTCCTGTGTCTGCTGTGGTTCCGGTGCCTGGTCCGCCTTTGCCTCGGCCCTCGGCGCCCCCTCCGGCCTGGCCGCCTCCCGCGGGGCCATTGCTTCTGCTTTTGTCTGCCCGGACTCAGCCGTCCAGCCCGTCGCGGCTGCCTCCATCCTCCGGACCGCCGTTGATTCTTCGTCCCTCCGGTCCGCTGCTGCTGCTTCGTCCCTCTGGTCTGATGCTGCTGCCTCAGCCCTCCAAGCCCCCTCCAGCCTGGTCGCCTCCCACGGGGCCTTCCACTGCACCTTCGTCGGCTTGGACTCCGCCTCTGCAGCCGCATGCCTGGCCTCCACCTCTGCCTTTGCTTCTGCCTTGCCCTGCCAACTCTCTGCACACCCGGCTTCCGCCTGGCTCTCATTCCACCCGGCTTCCGCCTGGCTCGCCTGCTCCCCACGCTCCGCCCACACTTCTCGGTCTCCGCTGGACTGTTAGGTGTTGTTTGGCGCCTCTGGAGCTGCGCCTTGGGGGGAGGGTTCTGTAAAGTTTACCTGTCCATGTGTATTTTAGTTTATGTGCAGTCTAGTCTTTGTATTCCTTGGTTTTGTTGATTCCATGTCAGGTTTTGGTTTCTCCTTTGAGTTGTATGCCCATGTTTGGTTCTTCCTGTTTTCAGTTTTTCCCGCTCTTTCAGGTCACATGTTTTTCAGTACCCAATCACTTTTGTCTATTCCCTCCACAGATGTTAGCCCTTCTAATTAGTCTCCTATTTAAGTTTCTGTCTAGTTCTGGATTAGTTGCTGGTCATTACTTTGTGTTACGTCTCCCGTGTATATATCTGCCTTCCTGTTCCAGTTTGAGTGAGTACTACAGAGTTCCCTGAAAAACCTATGTTTAGTTCTGTCTCCTTAGTACTCGGTGTGGTTAGTTCTGTTCATTGGTTGTTCCGTTTTGTTGTTTTGTATGATTCTCAGTTAAGCGTATTTTCAGTGGTTTGTTTATACTGTTGACCTCCTCCGGGATAGTTTTAGTTGTCTTTATCTGTTTTCTCCTATAGGAATGTTTTAGTTTACAAATAAACTCCTCATCATTTTTGTTTTACCTAACCCCTGCCTGATCCTTGTGTGTAAGCGTGACACCAGCAACATTATAAATGCCTTCATAGGTCCGGTAGAAGGAGAAATCCTCAAAATAAAAGCCTGTTAAATGTGAATATCTACATGCTAGAAACTAATGGTTGGTATCGTTGGAAAGAGGAGATTCAAATAATGCTGCAAATTATAAGTGGTAGACTGTCTTTATGTGTTCATCAGAGCTGGAGATATCAAATAATGCTGCAAATTATATGTGGTAGACTGTCTATATGGGTTCATCGGAGCTGGAGATATCAAATAATGCTGCAAATTATATGTGGTAGACTGTCTATATGGGTTCATCAGAGCTGGAGATATCGCACATCAACATGTTTTCCTCACAATTTTCCTATACGTTTGTTAAAACCCAGCTAAATATCCCTTCCAGGAATGACTAGTCTTGTGCAGGATGATGTACTACATCATTGCAGAGAATGTTAGTTTGTCATTTTCCTAATTCCAGTCTGTAATGTTTTTAGTAAAACAAAGACAGTCTAAAAATGTTGATGTGTTATATATTCAGTTTTTAAATTCAATCATTCAAGTTAAACAATACAAATTCAGTTTGTGGTGGCACAAATGTCTGCCCATAGACTTGGATAATTGCAGAACATTCCACTTTTTGCTTTAAAAAAAAAAACTATTCGGTTGCTTTTTTAGTATGCTACAGATGATTGTCAATCTGCATTGTTAATAGGTTTTGTAGCATAATTCACCAGGGAAATAATACTTCTCTCATTCACCACAGTTTTTTGTCTGTGGTCTCCCAAGCCTTTTGGTGCTCCTGAGTTCACTATTGAGCTCTTTATTTTTAGGAACTTACCAAACATGTCAATGTGCAATGTGGTTTGCTTCACTGGCAGTGACAGCTTTTTGGACCTCATATTACCAGAAAAAACAGCATTTGAAATCAAATCTAGACTTTTTTGTAATTTTTCCCCATCTTTCTCCCCTCCAACTTCCCTCTGATCCTGCCTTGTTGGCGGCTCCACAACTCCTTACAGATCTGTGGGATGGTGAGGGGCGCACATGGTTCATCCAACCACATGTCGCCCAGCCGCCGATTCTTTTCATGCTGCGATTCCAACATGGAAGACTTTAGTCAAATCATGCACGGGATGATTACGTTCACCAACTATACCGAGGAAAGTCAGAGAACCCATAGTCAAGCATCAACCCATGACTATCATGACATAGAATGTTGTGCAATAATGCGACTTAGCCCACTACGCCAAGCACACACCCCTAAATCTAGACTTTTTATCTGCATACTTGAAAATAAACTAATAAGGGAACGACACACACCTGGCCAAAGAACAGCTGAGGGGGCGGAGGCTATGGAGGCACATATAAAAAGTGCTGTAATTCCTACACCAATCTATTTCATTGTAAATACTCTCAAATTAACACTGAAAGTCTGCACTTTCAGTTCATATTCACTATTTAACTTCAACTACAAATATGCTATGGTAGACAGCTGAAATAATCATAGAATATCTATTAATATGTGATAATATGATGAGTGGATTTTCAATTATTCAGGGAACTGACTGATATATTTTGGTGTTTTAGTCCTTTAATGAACGGACAGTAGGAAGCAAAAGTTAGGACTGTAAGTATGTAGTGAGGCACAGACACTCAGCAGTCAGCATGTTCTATATGGAGTTGGGAGCTTACACTGCTACACCAAACTCCAGCCGTTTTGAGTAGTGTATAAAAACCTACAACTCCTAAAATGGGGAGTGTACTAAATGCTTTGAAACAGTAAATAAAGAAGTATAGTAACTCTAGACAGATACAGGATTGCACAACGAGATATATATATATAAAATAGGAACATTGATAGCTACGCTCTAATGCGACATAGATGCGGTTACACAATGAGATATATGTACGCCTGATCAACTGTACATACAAGATACCTACATATGACCCGTAACGTGGGGAAGAAACTCAGTAGTAGATATCCATTGCACCAAATAATCCAGGAATAGGCTAACTCACTTATTGACAGCAAACCCAACAGCAACAGTGATTAATGAAATGCCCCACACCTCTGAATCACCTGCACTTAAATAGAATCCACCCGAAAAAAGGCTGACAGCAATTAGTAAAATTAGTAATTTGTAGTATATATAATAAGGTGTCCATGTCACAGTTCATCCGTCCATGCCAGCCCACCCTGGGCTGGATGTGACAAATATAGAGGGAATTTAAACCGTATGTAGAACAGAAAGGCAGCAAAGCATGACGAACAATTTGTATTTATAAATGCTACAATAGAAATATTAACTCTAACTTTTGTTACTAGTGTTGTAACTTCAACACTCCTAGAGCCTTCATCAGGGGAAAACCCCAAATGCATTTGAGTGTGTTAAAATGTAGAAATGCAAAGTTAATATGTTTCTTGTTGTGGTCATGGTCCCATTTTGATGGATGTACAGGGGTGCAATTTGTCGCCTACCGTCAGCAGAGTCACCTAGAGCCACAAAGAACCAATGCTTCCATGTGACTCCTCCAGTGGCTGGTGTTATAGAATGTATCCAGCGACATGGACTGCTGCCATGTAGATCCTGAGGTAAACTAACACCAGGTCCCAGCTCTAAGTTGTGAATTAATTATGACATTTAAAAACATGGAAGGTGTGTGTGCATGAGCCAACCCAGATGCACGCACACACATATCCCACCACACGCCCCTCATTTACACAACAAGCCCCAGGAACAGCTTAATTGCACATTCACCCTTGTAAATCAATTTCGAATTGAACTTCATTTTCATATTTCCCATTTTGATCGGTCAAATGCCTGAAACCAAAAGTGCGTGAGCTCCCCATCTAACTTACAAAACAGGCCCATAAATCATGCAGTGACCTTTCGTTGTGGGAACAAGTAGAGTACATGTTTTGGATATCCATAGGTCTTGTCCACTGTGTCCCAAATAGCACCCTATTCCCTTTAGGACCTAGTGCACTCATTTTGACAGAAGCCTTACGGGGCCTGTCAATAACCAGTGCGCTACGCAGAGACTAGTGTGTGGGTCGGCACGTTGCTCATGCTCTTTCACTCCGTGTGCATTGACACAGTATTATTGTGCAAGGCCCTTCAAAAAGCCCTAATCAGCGGGGCCGTAAGGTGAAGGACAATGCCCACAGCAAAGGACCAAGAGGGAAGGAAAGAGCAGACTTTCCCCTGGGCCTGCCATTCATCTACCAGGCTTCTAATCAACCCCCCATTGTCCTGTCTCCAATATAGACAGGCCACTCAGCCTAGGAGTATCCACTATATTTATATCATTCAATCACCGTCATGTTCACAAGTACAGTTGTTGTACTTCAAAAACAGAAAGTAACAAGATGGGCCTGCCATACAAGTGTTTTACAGACCAGAAATTGCCAGTGATCACGACTTGAATATTGATAGAGTAACAGTCCATTGCCTTGCGACTCATTGCTCCAACCAAATGCCAGTGCCCCACCCAGAAATATGTTTCTTTGTCCACTCTGGACCTAACCTTTGTAAACTGTGAACCGTTCTTCAGTGCAATTAGTTTTAGAGCCAAGACCAAAACAATGTTTGTTTTTTCAGGGTTTGTTGCAGGGAATTGGGGGGGGGAATGGGAAAAAAAATAAATGAAAAAAAATTCCATTACTCTTATGTTGTATTGATTGTTGCTGGAATCCTGAAAGTGCTGTTTTTCTTAATTGGTAAAACACACATGAATCATTCTTGCCTCATATTCAACTTTAAATAGTATTTTTATATGCAATATTTACTTTACTATATACTTTTTCCACCAATCAGCCATACACAACGCTATATGACCACCTGCTTAATTTTGTGTAGGTCCAATTTTTGCCACCAAAACAACATCCCCATACACAAACTGTGATGCGCTGTGTGTTGTGACACCTTTCTATCAGAACCAATATGTACTTGTTCAGCAATTTTAATCTGTTGGATCGGAGCACACGAGCTAGCCATTTCTCCCGAGGTGCATCAGTGAGCCTTTGTCGCCCATGACCCTGTCGCCAGTTCAACGCTTTTCATTCCTTGGACCACTTTTGATATGTACAGACCACTGCAGACCAGGAATACACCACAAGAGCTGCAGTTTTGTAGATGCTCTGACCCAGTCATCTAGCCATCACAATTTTGCCTATGTCAAACAACTTTGAGGACAAAAGGGAGAAACAGGAAGAATAGTTACTGTTTTAAATGTTGGATATTTCAACCCGCACTGTAACATAAGTTCAAACCCATCTCTCCAGCAACAGTAATCAACACCCTTAGTAGTGGATGAGATTCAACTCCAAAAGAAGTGATCACTCGATTAACATTGGTGGAGGAAATGCTATAGCAATGGTGACCAGACATTGGACAATATAAATATTTTGCATGTCTGACAGTGTAAAAGAGGACACTGCTATGGGGCGGTATACATTTTATTTATTTCTTAAATGTTTATGTTAACTTTAAGTATTCAGGCAAGTGAACCACTGTGGGAACAAATTCTTATTTGCAGCAATGACTGGAAACGGACAGAGCCACAGAACTTTCACCTTGGTGGTTGTTTGATTGACACATGGGCAGCCTTTCTGTCCCCAATCAGATGCCTTAACAACTAGGCCACCTTACCTCACCAATTAATGCATATGCCACTGGGTAAGAGAAATATTTCTATATGCAGTGTGATGTAAGGCTTTCTGGTCTTGTACACTATGATGAATGGATAACACTACTTCTCCATTCATCATAATGACTTAGGCCTTTTTATTGTTCAGTGTTACACTTACTACAAACAGTACATACATAAGTGTGTTGTAAAATATTTGAGAATATTTTTTCTATACTCAGATCACACAAATAAATGGTAAGAAATATATTTTAATTTTCCCACAAAAACAATGAACACAGTGTACATCCCAACCAACACAAAGTTGCACATAGAGTGGTCTACATACAAAACAGAATAATTCACTGTATACAGATACAGTAAAAGAAAAAAGGACTATGTTGCCTACTCTCTTCTGTTTCGGTCTGGCCACAGCACCTCATCCACAACACAAGCAATGTTTTCCCTGGCCAAGCAGCGGGGAAATTTTCCAGGGATAGAGTCTGTGCATAATTTGAAGGGTGATGTAACCTCCCAGAATTTGTGAGATTTGTTTTGGGACCTATTTTGTCCTGATCCGCTGGTTCATGATATTTCTACTTCCATCACTGTTTGCCGTAGATATCATAAACATTCTAATAAAATGGATAAGAGTTCAATTAAGTTACCTATTCTTCCTAATTTGTTGCATACTGATATAAAGCTCTCATGTCCGTTAAAAGTGCAGAATCGACTTACTTGCTGAAACCCTTGTTGCCATGTCAGTGAACTTCCAGCAGAAGCATTTCTTCAATATGAAAAAAACTTATAAATAAATTGTCTCTAATAAAAAAAATAAAAGATAAGACAATCAGGATAATGAAAGTAAGATAAATAGTATAGAATTTAGAAACAAGTATTGGGAAAATATGAAAACTCAGTGCATAATGAATTGAAGAAGTTTATTGAGATTTTCCATGGTTTTGAGTCCTAAAATTCCCAGAACTTTGGCAACTGTGGCAGCCACACTTTTTTTAGATCTGTGTTGTCTTGATTCGCAGGTGTCAGCATAGTGAGTAGGCTACTGAACTTTAAACAAACCGTGGTGATTAACTTCTTAGAAGTCAAACAAGGAAATATTGTCGAAAACCAAGGTAAATAAATATTCTGTAAATACATAATTGTCATTACTACTGATGAGTTTCACAACTATCCTGTGCAAATGTAATGAACGAAGCTCTCAGTTGAAAACAAAGTGTTGGTTTCTGCTGTGCATTTCTCATTGACAACATGTGCAAGTCAGCCTCAAAATACAAAACATCCAGAGCTAAAGCAAAGGTCTCTGCTTGGCTACTTTTTGGGCAGTTTTGGTACAAGGTAAATGCAGCATTGTGTTTCCCAAGGTTGAGTTTTGTTACAATAAGCAATGTCTTTTAAAGTAGTCATTTTTTTAATTACATTTTTTAATTTTTACTCATGTACGCAACCCTTTGAAAACCTCCCGCATCCCACCATTTTATGAACGCTGGTCTAATACAGTAGAACGTCAACAGTCTCACACACTTCCTATCCCCCAACTACATGTGGCATGATGTAATCAGAACACAGATAACCAAGCCTTTAATCATCACACAACACAATCAGGACGATACATCAACATGAATGAATAATCATTGTTGCAGAAAGCACTATGGAAATTACAAATTTGTTCCCTGTTGATTCTGTGCATTGTGTAAATATCACTAGCCGCCTCCCCAAAACATCATTAATCATGTTTGGGGAAATCAACCCTACGTTATTTCAATTTCCTAGAACAAGAGCTGCATGTTCTTCACTGAAGACTCATTAATCAATTGCGTCTCATTATCACTGTATGGATCTTTTTTCTGGCATTATCCTATTGTCATGGCACCATGGGTATCAACGCAAAACAGTAGTCAGATTTCCCTTTTCTTAGACAGATGAATCATATCTTGAGTTCCCTCCAACATTGGCCTACACTTCATTGCTTTGTTACTAATTGATGTTGATATAATATTTACAATTGGAAGTGATATTAACAATCAATACTATTCAGTGTTGTGCAAGGAGTTCACACAAGGAAATGTATTCATTTTAATGTATTTAAATAGTGTTTGTGTCTTCATGCTATTAACACATTTACAATGTATGTGAACGAAACCTTTGTTAGGTCATGTTTGGATATTTACACATTGTATAATAAACCTTTCATGTTTTATGGTAGCTCACATAAAAAATATGGCAGCAACTTTGGCTGCTTCACATTTATCACTACTCATGAAGTCGACTGAGTCCAGCAAACAAAACAAAGTCCCAATACTAATGAGATGTTGCAGCCTTTTTTCTGTTGTTCTTTAATTATGAAATGTTGTGTGCCGTGCGTTTAATGAATCTGCTTTAATAGAACTCCCAAATTAACTGTGTACCCCTGCACTGCTATAGCCATATTGAAACCGCACTGGGAATTACTATAATGAAGAATCAATGGACCAACATATTCCATCTAGATGTTCAACAAAACGCTCTATAGCATGGAACTGGGCTGCTACTTCTGAATTCACCTGATGTTGCTTTTCAGTGATCAGAATTGTGGTGTAAAAAGGAAACATTATTTAATTGGGAGTTTCCTGTTTCTGAAAAGTTCCACTTAAATTTCAGCAAATGTTAGAAACATCTTTTAAAATGGTTAAAATGTTGGAAATGAAATAACAATAATTAAAATCCTTTAAAATTACAAAAGCAGATCTCTGAAGTCATGACACTGAACTAATGCAAAATCCTAATTCTGCAATGAATTACAAATACTCACAGATATCTCATAGGCATGGCTGTCTGTCTGAGCTGATACATTTATGCATCTTTTTCTTCGTGTTAAGGTACTGAGATCACATCTGAATCTTCATACAATTCACATTAGTTTGTCAAATATGAAAACAACATGAGAGCTGCCGAGACACCAGCGCCAGACTAATCTAAAAGTGGACATGTCTACCTGCGATGCGTAAATAAGCCATTAGATTCCAAGACCCAGAGAGATGAGGGAGGGAGGTAAGGGGGGGCTCTCTTATAAAGCTTTACATTGGGACTTGCAAAGATGCTGCTGCCTTTGTAGCATCCATCCATATTTCATCTGAGGGTAGAAGAAAGGCCTCCTCTGCTTACCCAGGTATGCAATCGTCTGCTGTGTATTGCATCCATCCAACAGGCTGTGACAGATCATATTAGTCTGTGTCTGCCGCCTCTCATTTCACGCTGCCCCACTGTGGCGATTGGATTTCCTGCCGTTTAAGATGGAGAGAAGGAAAACAGGTTGGAAAGATTCCCCCTGCCATACGTTGACACACCCAGGAAGGCTGCATTCTTCCTAGGGACATTGATGGGGCTATAGATGACGCCCTGATTAATGGTAAAATGTGTCTTTGTGTGTATCCGTATGTCTATGTCCGAATGTGTATGAATCTGTGTTTCTACTTGAAAGTCATAGAACAGCACTACAGGAGGGGTGATAGATCACTTTATGGTTAAAAAGAAAAGTGAGGAAAAAAAAGAAATCATCATCCAAGTCACCAGTAGAAAACAGAAGGCCAAATTGTATTCCAACCTGCAGGGGTCTAATAGCTATTTTCAGGACATCTTTCCGAGAAACGCAGCCACTACAGGCATGGACAGACCAGTGAGACCACGCAAGCTGAAAAACGACTGAGTGAAGTGAGAAATCTGTCACTCAAAGTAAAGAACCACTTTTACTCATGGGACATGGTCTATTTTACTTGGTGTTTGTACATTCCCAACACTGACTGATGCAATTGCTCTCGAGGATTCATCTTGCCAAAAATGACACTCCTTTTTGAGAAGTACATGACCTGAAGCCATGTTGTTGTGTACTAATCCACAACTGCTACCATACATGGTATATCATATATGGATGAACATTGAATCATACTGTAAATACATAATCAGCCTACCACTAAAACACCCAAACAAAGTATTTGTTTCCATTATAAAAAGGAAGTCCTGATGCAGTCATTGTATATTATGGTAAAATCATTTAAGTCTAGTAAATCACTCTGTGATTACTTACTGAAGAATATAACTATCTTGGCAAATGCTCCAATCTGTCCCTCATTACGGCCTTCCAACTGAGTGAGTCTTCCCCTCTCCTTCCCCCATAACAAAAATAATTGTAATTTTAAAACAATATTCATGCCATTATTAATTACTACATTTTTTTTGTATTATGCTAACTTTGGCCCATTACAAGGCATTCTAATAGAGGAATTGTGCATTCATATATAGAGCCCTAATAGGATGGTTTAAAGCCCAGGCTCTAGTCTACAGTCAGAACAGATGTGCTCTCCTCTACTCACCCTCGCCATATGCCCTTGGGGAAATCCCTGGTGCCAACTTTAGTGTTGGTCCCAACCCCTAGGCAATCAAGGGAAGTTGGCAACGTAAGCCTCTAAGCCCTTGTTTTGATTGAGTAGAGAAGGATACATGTATTTTCACTCTGAGGGATGAATCGGCCCACAACTCCATTCGCAATGATTCTAATTTACATCCATCCCGAGGATTACTAATGTAAAGCCAGCAACAAGGAAAATGGCAACAACAAACTATTGTAAGTAAAAAAATCATGAAAGCCTTTTTAAGTTGGTGAATTAGTTAGTACATAGTTTTTTAATAATATTTTTAAATTAAGGGTGACAGAGAAAGGTCAGAACAAATAAATTCACCTTACAATTTTCATCCCTTGCACACCTCCCCCTCACACAGCAGACCATCCCTCCCACCAAACACAACCTCCCTTTACCCCCCCACCAAACATGACTACCCTCAACCCCCCCACCAGGCATGATACCCCCCCAGCCACACACAACACAGTAATACAGAAAGCTCAAAACAAATGAATGAAAACACAAAAAAACAGAACAGCACAAGACCAAAACATACAACCACAGAAATAAAAAGTAAATAAAAGTTTAATTAAACACATTAATTAAAAACAATCCAGGCTAACATCTGCACACGATTAGTCAGGCAGTCTCTGGAGGGCCTCACAGTATGAAATAACAGGTTGCCACGTATTAAAAGAAATTCCTGAAAGAATCCCAATCTCTGAGCCATTAAGAAACTGATGGGGGCCGGGAAGACTTCAACTGAGGGAGAATTCTGCGGCGAGCCAATAGTGTAGTGAAAGACACAGTGTCTGCGTTCTTGGGGTTGAAGGATAGTAAGTCCTTGGGGACACCAAAAACTGCTATCAGGTACAGGGGAGCAGGCAAATTGACCTGGAAGATAGAGTCCCAGTAGCCTTTCAGCTTTGTGCATAGAAAAAAATGTATAAAGGTGACATGGGGAGGTATGACATCTTTCACAAACATCAACCACAGTAGGGTACATTTCAGACAGTCTGGACTTCGAAAAGGGAACTCTATGAACCACCTTAAACTGTATAATCCCTAGACAGGCACAGGATGTAGTTGAGCTAACTCTGTCTATCGCCTCACCCCACATTTCAGCGAATTCAACACCCATTTCCTGCTCCCAGGGAGATGTATTTTTGATTGTGGAGTGTTTGTCAAAACCCATAATACAAAAATAGACCTGAGAGATTACTGCTTTCTGTCTAGGCATAAGAGTTAGTAGAGTGTCCCAGGCCTGGCTTGGAGGTAAATTGGGAAAGCCAGAAAATTGGGAGGAAACCAAATGTCTCATCTGGAAGTAGCGGAAAAAAATGAGAAGGAGGCAAAGAGTGTTTAGAGGCCAATCAGGGACGCTAAAGAAAAAACATTATCGTAAAGGTCATGGAAGCTCTGAATACCTTTGCTTGTCTAGAGAGAGAAGGCATTGTCAATAAGGGAGAGGGGGACTGTCTTTTTGTCAATAGGCCCATAGCGGATGCAGAGGAGAATTTAAAATGGCAACAACACTGGTACCAGATCTTTAGTGTGGCCTAAACTACAGGATTACCAGTGTAACGAGAGGGGAAAATAGAGAGAGCAGAACACAGTAAACCCTTGAAAGATGTAGATGTGCATGATAGTATCTCTAGGTGGCACCAAGGAGTACTTGGAGAATGCAACCAGAATGGAAGCTTCTGAAAGTTCACAGCCCAATAGTAATAAAGAATATTGGGAAGAGCAAGACCTCCACTGAATTTGCATCTCTGAAGTAAAAACCACAGGAATAGCATCCAGTTTTGCAAATGGATGCAAATGCGGAAGTGCCTTTAACCTGCATTGTATCTGACTTCCAGCTGGGGGCGACACGTGTGGTTGTAAACGAGGTCAGTTTCTGTAGAAGTTAATGCGATTTCTCACTTTATTTATTACCTAAGTAAACAATTTCATAATGAGTTTATGGTCTCAATCGCTAGTTTTAAGTCTTCTGCAATACAGAATGATGTACATTTTTTGATTTATGTTCTTGTTTATTTTTAAATCACTGATAAAGCAGGGGGTGTTTAAGAGCATGACTATTATGTGATTGACATTGACTGTGCCAGTGAAAGTGTGTAACGTAACCTAGAGTGTTAGCAGTGTCACAGTCAGATACCGCCTCTCGCCTAAAATTGTCACAGCCCTTACAGCAAATTTGATGACTCAAATCAGATCTTCACAAACCAATGGGTGACGTCACACATGTTTTGTCCAGTAATATATACGGTCTATCGAATATAGGGTCCCTTTCTTCCAGAATTGAACTCAGTAACAGCCTGAATAATTTACTTAAAAAAAGACTTGGGCAAGAACAATGGGATGGACTGAAAAAGTAAAACAAACTATTACCGTATATACCCGAATATAAGACGAGGTTTTTGTCCTAAAAATAGGCTGAAAAATTGGGGGTCGTCTTATATTCGCGATATAGACAAAATCACGGGGAAAACAGAGAAAGCAGGGGGAAACAGCAGAGGGCGCCAACACAATAGGCTAATTAATGACAGTGATATAAATTAAATAAACAATAAATTGCCACCATGGAGAGATCAAGAGATCATCTTGAGAAAAGCGCTTCAAAAGTTGGTCAAATAAACCAACAGTTCGAAACAGTTATATCATTCATTTCTGAACTCATTGACAGAGTGCACTTGTATTTTGTGACAGATTAATCCAAATATTTAAATGTGCTATATGTAAAACGGACAGCCAGCGTTAAAAAATGGGTACTCCCAGAATCAAAACTAATGTGACGAACAAGATCAGCGCAATCATGACAGACAAACGGTGTTTTACTACGTCTATGGTCATGGAACCGTTTAGAAACATGCATAGTTTTTTTTAGGTTGTCTAGAATCTCTATGATCTCGTTCGTTTGTTTGCTGCTTCCATGGCTGTAGCGCGCTGGTTTTGCATTTTTACAGGTATGCCTGGCAATCCGTTCGTGCTGTCAAAATGGGCAGTTGATAACAACACACAGGCCTAAACATAAACATAAATTCCGTGTCGGAACGTACTTTTCCAAAAGAAAAAATATTGACATTAGCATAGTTTTCAGAAAATATAGTATTTCAGCTTAACATGTTTCCTTAATATCTGATGAGGCATTGGCATCATTTTTGGATTTATTACAGTACATGTATTACATTATAGCACATTTAATGAATGGTGTTAAAAGGTTGTTGTTTTTTTCATTTAATTATCACTAGAACTTTCAAATAAAATTATTTTCTGTTGAAAACTAGATTTTTTCCCCAAAAATCTTTTTTGTCCCCAAAAATAAATCTGGAAAATGGGGGGGTCGTCTTATATTCAGGGTCGTCTTATATTCGGGTATATACGGTACTTTTAACAGAATTTATCTTTCCTATAAGTGACAGAGGTAAATATCAGCGTTCATCTGAGTGAGAAGGGGGAGGGGAAGTTGGCAGAGAAGAGGGCAGATAAAGAGTGTGTCAGAATCACTCCAAGGTACTAAAAGCCAGAGGGGTTAAGTTGAATGGGCAATTCTATCTGCCTAAGTTGCAATAGTGCTGGATTGATTGGGAAGCACTCACTCTTTTGGAGATTAAACTTGTATCCAGAAAAATAAGCAAAATTCTCCCAAATGGAGAAAATGGAGGATAAGGACGTTGCAGGGTAATTTACATAAAGCAGCATTTTACCAGCATACAATGATAACCTATCCTCAATGCTCTCCTGTAATACACCCTGGAAAGAAAAAGAGGCCTGCAACACTAGTGAAAGGTGCAATATGGCAATGACAATGGGTAAGCGGTATAAAGGGCAACCCTGCCTGGTCCCCCATTCCAGGGCAAAGTAGTCAGAGTTAGTGTCATTGGTATAGACACAAACCTTTTGGGATGCATACAAAAGCCAGATCAAAGAGCAGCAAATAGGTTCTTTACCAAGAACAGCAAATAGGTGCATCCAGGGAGATCACCAGCTTGGGGGAGTTTGAGAACTGTTTGGAATAAATAATGTTCAACAAGATTAAAAATGAATGTCTACCCTTGATTCCTCCGAAATGACCCCTGGTAGGACTACTTCAAGATGCCTCGCCATCAACTTCGCAAGCACTTTCACATCAACATTAAGGATGCTAAGGGGCCTGAATTAATTACAAGAGGTGGGGTCCTTCCACTTCTTAAGAAGAAGTACTATTGATGCTTATCTTAGGGTCGAAGGCAACACAGCATGTTCCAGTGTATCATTAAACATTGATAATAATAAAGTGGCCAGCTGGATGTGGGATTTCTTAAAGAACTCAGTTGGAAATTCATCTGGACCTGGAGCTTTGCTGCTTTACACAAATTTGATTGCCTCCACAATGTCTTTAAGGCTCAGGGGGATGTCAAAGCCCTCTGCAGATTCAGCGGGAACAGTGGTAATCTCCAAAGAATTCAAGAACTGAGTCAAATTGGTGGTATCTGATGGGAACTCAGATGTGTAAAATGAGGAATAGGACAATGGAAGGTGTCATTAATTCCACCCCTCATATTTTTGTAAATATTTGATTATGTTACATTTCTTTCCATATTCCATGGTGAAGTGGTGGTGTGAAGGATTGGAGACAAATGTGCAGGAAAAGCTGATTAAATCCACCAGGCTTTACCACAGGCAACAGGGGACACTGGGGGCAGCCAGGCAACAGGGGACACTGGTGCTGTAGCGTAGCTGCTGAAGGCTCAGGCTACAGCGTAGCTGCAAAAGGTTCAGGCTGCAGTGTAGCTGCTGAAGGCTCGGGTTGTAGCATAGCTATTGAAGGCTCAGGCTGTAGCGCAGCTGCTGAAGGCTCAGGTTGTGTAGCTGCTTAAGATTCTGGCTGAAGCAGAAATGATGACTCTTTTAATGACTCAACAACGACTTGCAATGGAGAATCAGCGGTGATATCTTGAGGTGACATAGCGGCGAAATATAGCGAAGAGACAGCGGTGACATCTAGTGGTGGTTCAGTGCCGAAATCCCTCGATGACTCAGCGGTGACAGCTTGTGGCGACTCAGTGGTTAAATTCGAAGGCGACCTGGTAGACTCTTCCACTCTTCCATGATGACATCAAGGAGCTGGTGGATGTTAGAGACCTTGCACTCCTCCACCTTCCATTTGAGGATGCCCCACAGATACTCAATAGGGTTTAGGTTTGGAGACATTCTTGGCCAGTCCATCACCTTTACCCTCAGCTTCTTTAACAAGGCAGTGAAGTCATAAAATCTGATAAGGACCTTGACATACTAGAGGGGGACATACTATGGTTCTTGGGTTGGAGCAGTCCAATAATGCAGATCAATAATGCAGTTCAGGTATCATGCAAATATCAGTCTGTGAGTAAGGAGGTTTTCCACAATCTATTGGCAAAATCCAAATCATCAAAATTAGGAGTATAAACATTGACCAATATTACAGGGGTAGCTCAAATGGAGCCTGTTACAATTAGATACCTCCCATTACTCTCCGACATAACATTAGTTGCTGAAGAATTTTCAGCCATAACAAATAATGGGGTAATAATTTTCCAGAGAAAGGACAAACATTTTAGCATTGTTAGCCATCTAAAGCAAATATACTGTAGGCAAAAAAACTCTAAAGTAAAACATACAGAATGGACAAACAAACAAAAAAGACAAGATGATAAAATAGAGAAACATACATACACTGCTCAAAAAAATAAAGGGAACACTTAAACAACACAATGTAACTCCAAGTCAATCACACTTCTGTGAAATCACACTGTCCACTCAGGAAGCAACACTGATTGACAATCAATTTCACATGCTGTTGTGCAAATGGAACAGACAACAGGTGGACATTCTAGGCAATTAGCTAGACACCCCCAATAAAGGAGTGGTTCTGCAGGTGGTGACCACAGACCACTTCTCAGTTCCTATGCTTCCTGGCTGATGTTTTGGTCACTTTTGAATGCTGGCGGTGCTTTCACTCTAGTGGTAGCATGAGACAGAGTCTACAAACCACACAGGTGGCTCAGGTAGTGCAGCTCATCCAGGATGGCACATCAATGTGAGCTGTGGCCAGCTTTGCTGTTTCTGGCAGTGTAGTGTCCAGAGCATGGAGGCTCTACCAGGAGACAGGCCAGTACATCAGGAGATGTGGAGGAGGCCGTAGGAGGGCAACAACCCAGCAGCAGGACCGCTACCTCCGCCTTTGTGCAAGTAGGAGCAGAAGGAACACTAGCAGAGCTCTGCAAAATGACCTCCAGCTGGCCACAAATGTGCATGTGTCCACTCAAACGGTCAGAAACAGACTCCATGAGGGTGGTATGAAGGCCCAACGTCCACAGGTGGGGGTTGTGCTTACAGCCCAACACCGTGCAGGACGTTTGGCATTTGCCAGGGAACACCAAGATTGGCAAATTCTCCACTGGCACCCTGTGCTCTTCACAGATGAAAGCAGGTTCACACTGAGCACATGTGACAGACATGACAGAGTCTGGAGACAGCATGGAGAACTTCTGCTGCCTGCAACATCCTCCAGCATGACCGGTTTGGCAGTGGGTCAGTAATGGTGTGAGGTGGCATTTCTTTGGGGGGTATGTAGATAACAGGTGGCAGATGCAGGCAGATGCAGGCAAATACGGGTAGATTTAATAGTGAAGATTTCCACAAATATCCAAAACACAGTAGTGATATAAAGTACGTAACAAGGGATAAGCTACACACGATGGCACGACAACACATAAACAATGCGATGATCACCGGGAGGGACCAACTATGGAGGACCAAGTCTGCCAAAATAAATAAATAAACATATGCATAAATATTATACATAAATAAAAATATACATAAAATATAAAAATATAAATTTATACATATATTAATTAATATTATTTACCTATTTATTTATTTATGTGATACTTTATTTATGTATATTATTTATTTTTATATTAATTTATTTCCATATTCATTTATTTCTGTATTTATTGATTTCTGTATATATTTATTTCTGTATATCCACACCCTTAAGCTAATGATCCTTAGCTAACAGTTAGTAGGATTGTCTGTATGTGACATTGCATCTCTTTTTGGGGTTGGTGAAAGAATCCTTTATCCTACAGAATCCTTTATCCTTAATGCTGAACGATTAAGTCCTGCCCTCTCATTAGCTTAAGGATGTGGAAATACAGAAATACATATATTTGGAAATAAATAAATACAGAAATAACAGACTATGGAAATAAATGATCACAGAAATAAATAAATAGGGAAATAATATTGATTAATAAATGTATGAATTTATATTTGTATATTTTTATGTATATGTTTATGTATAAATATTTTTATTGATGCATATATCCATTTATTTATTTATTTCTTATTTTGGCAGACTTGGTCCTCCATAACCAACAGGTGGAGTCATGACAATGATAAATTATATATTTTTTATATATTTTAATTGTTGGAAAACAGGGCTAAACTGTAAAAGAGATGTGTAATTTTCATGTTTTAATAAATGTAAAAAAGAAAACACGCCCCCCCTGATGGCACCCCTGGCAGTGCGAAAAGTGTTATCCGGCTTGGCAAATTGTGCGCACCCCTCACCATCGCGCATCTGTCCAAGGAGTTGTGGGACCTGCCGACAAGGCAGGTTCAGTGGGAATGGAGAGGGGAAAAGTAAAGATGTAACCAATTAATAATAATAACAATGCTAATAAATTAACTGCATCCATAGTGTGGAAAAATCATAAGAAAAACAAAGAAAGCATATATTTGAGTGCAGTGGGCCTTTAAATAGCATGATGTTACAGAAGTAACAGTGTGTCATTATCCGGATGTTTCTTTGCATTTTGAAAATCTGTCTCTAATCCTGCTTCATGCCATCCTAAAGCTAGAACTGGCACAGCCTTCTCCTCTGACATTTCCACCTACGGCCAATCTTCAACCTATCAATCTGGAACCACACTTCTTGCTCCCCCTTCTCTGTTCCTGTCTTTCTGTCCCATTACACATCCTCTGGTTTATTTTAAGTACCATACCATTTTTAAAAGATACTTTACAAACCGGACGATCTTTCAATCTGGCCCTATAGCTGTCATAAGCAGTGAAAATGGCATTGAATTCAATAACACGTCGGCCGCCACTGACTCCTCCATTGTCGTTAAGGGGGTTGGAGAAAATAAATGGCGGGCTCAAACCCATCTCTTACTCGTGATAAGTGTGACTTTCGGGAGGCACTCGATAGCCTGAAAATGTACAGCAGGAGAGGTCAGCCCCTCCAAAGGAGACAAAGCGTTTTAGAAGATAACAATGACAGTGGCACTGCGGTGTTGGCTCCCCATTTTGTCGCATTCTACTTTCAGATAAATGGGGGGGGCGAGAAAGAGAAAAAAGAGAAGAAATCTCCTATTGACACCGTGAAAATGCATTTTCACTTCACCCTAGCTGGCCGTGACAAAAATGGATGATTTTTATTAAGAGCACTGGCTTTGTATCTCCTGTGTCATACATCTCTCCTCACAGGCAAGGCCATCTCTGCAGAGCCACAAATTCACAGCAGCCGTACTTAGATATTTTTTAAGTAGCTGGCCTGCAATTTTAAAGAAGCAGTAAAAGGAAACATGCACAAAAACACAAGTGCGTACACACACAGAGTTGCGCCCGGGCATACTTGCACACAACCCATGGCAGTTGCAGTATATTATACCAAAAAAAAACTGTGAGGAGCTTTGTTTTGCTGACAATCCTGTTTTTGCCTCTTCAGAGTGGCTGAACTCAAGACTCAAGTGTGCCATTTAGCTTCATCAGGTGTTTGGTGAGGAGAATGGTTAGCTAAAAGAGGGCTTGTCAGCCCTGGTTTGTCAGAAACTGCTTCACGGTGTGTGTGTGTGTGTGTGTGTGTGTGTGTGTGTGTGTGTGTGTGTGTGTGTGTGTGTGTGTGTGTGTGTGTGTGTGTGTGTGTGTGTGTGTGTATTATGTTTCACATAGAGAATTGCCTAGGTACTCCCTAAAACTCACATCTGCATTGGAACCTTTTAACTGAAAATGCATTTCTGTACGAAATTCTGCGCTATTTGTTTGATTAGGCTATTATGAATATCACTGGTTGCCAAGCATACAATACACTGATATCTTAATTTACTTCACACTAGCCATGGCCAGGGGCAAATCAAACACTTCCTGTACATTTTCCCTTTGTTTTGTTTCCTGAGTGAACATCCTTATATTTGTCAAATGCAGCAATATATTTAAAAAGGAGGATATACCATAAGCTCCGGGGTAACTAGGTAGCTGGGTGTTATCGCTGGTGAAAAATATCTTCCTTGGGAAAACACAGCATCCAAGTCAATTAATCCAGTCTCAGCTGAGGCCCAAGCACGTCCATACAGCCTTTTGGAGAAAATGACGGCTGTTGCTGTGCAGACACCCCCACTGTCGCCAGGGAAACCAACTAACCCATTCCTCCGCGCCATAATCCCTACCAACCATCCATCCATCCACAGAACCAAGGAGCTTAGTCAAAGTGTTGCGCTTGAGGTTTTCTGAGGTGGTCAGTCTACCTGACCTTAAGCCCCCAGGGGATCTCCATTGAGTTCCAGTTTCCAGCCTAAAGATTTATAAAGGGAACAAGGACGTTTTCAAGTCTCCCCCACACTCTCTGACAGGCAGTATAAACCACCATTAAAAAGCCAGCAACTGTCTTTGGACTGTGTGTGTTTTGGTCTTCCTCCAAGGCCTGTGGGACCAAACTAGGGAAGGACTGACTGTCAGATGCGAAGCAAGCAAACAAGCCAGGGTTTGTTTTGATCAATAATGTAACTTCTATGACCAGACTACCAGTCACAGTGTTTTCCGAGGCAGCTTTTGAGGAAAACAGCCTGGCTGTGAGATTCACCGCCAAAGTACAGAAATTATGGCTGACAAAGTTGCCAAGGAAATGCATGTCTGTTGTAGTAGCTTCGTCCTCCAGTTATTGGACGAAATTAATTAGAAATTGTTGGTATGGAAACATTGTCTCTTGTAGTCCCAATAACCATTAACTCTCAAGACTGTACGAACATTTTCATGGAACTACATAGTCGGTCCCATTTGCAACTTAACTGTCTTTGTTCTATGGCTTCTTCTATGTGTGATTCGAATGCAATGCCATTGTAAATGGCACTGAAGTTGCTAGCTACCAGAAATCATCACCACAAACCGCAGGGATCTAGAAAGGCAGCTCAGAACATTGTGTCAAAGAGAGTGCATTCAGTCAGTCACTTAGACAAAAAGGGCAAAAAGGCAGTGTCAAACGAGTACATGGAACATTTAGCCCCCTATTGTGCTCCGTTCCAAGAAATCGAGGGTAGGCCACCTTGCTAACTGTTCGTGAGGCTGGCTACCCACTGGGCACCTAGAGATGAGTTCCCAGAAGATACAAAATATCAGTGCATGTGAATCATCAACTGGGGCATGGAAGGCTATCACTCAGCAGGAGCAATTTCTAAAGTGGTAACCTATTACCTATTTCCAGAGAAAACAATACCCCTTCATACACATTTTGTGAAAACAGTTGATGATGCAGCCCATGGCATTGTGACAATGAGAGAATGACCTAGAACCATGTTGTCGTTTACCAAAATATCTTTAATGTTCATGGGGTGTAAGGTCCAACCAAATTACAGTCTAATTCCTGGTGTATTAGAAGCAACCAAATAAATATGTAGACAATGTAGACAGGCTGGTTTGCTTTGCCTTTTAACATTCTGTTTAGGCAAACAAACAAGAATACACCCAACATACACCCGAAAAAAGATACCAACATACACAAACACACTCCAACAACTCCTCCCAATCTACCTCGCCACCCCATACTGCTAGACTGATTGGGCTAGCACACGCAACTGCAGGTATGGCACTACAATAGAATGGAAGTGCATATAATAGTTATAATTTAGAAATAAATTGCCCTAATAAAGAATAAATGTGTGCCAGATTAATGTATATCATTGGTGGCTCAAAATATTTAAAATGTATAGTCCAGTTTATAATAATAATTATTATAATTTATTGCATTTGTAAAGCATTTTTCACTATAGAAGAATAATTTAAAAGATAAAAGTGCATAATTTATCAGCCAAAATAACACATAAGTACTCCTTGTTATTATAATTAATGCACAATGTGTTTATGTTACCTTATTGTTCTCTATAATTTAAGGACATTCACTGTGAAGCAGTGATTTTACAGCTTAACTGTACAACCACTTGGCTAGATTAGTGGTTCTCAAACCTCTCCGGGGTCCCCGAGCCATCCCACGGTTATGACGTAGCCCTGAAGTAGCTCACCTGATTTCATAAACCAAGATATTGATAATTAGTTAAATCAATAAGTTGAGTTAGGTGTGTTAGCACTGGGATACATCTAATATATGATTTGGTAGTCCCCATGAGAGGTTTGAAAAACACTAGGGAGTGAGGAGCATTAGGGCTGTCTCTGGAATAAGATCATATGCCAACTTCCTGGTGTTGAAATCAACAGCTGGGAGGACAATACATCACAAAGGCTGTCAAATGTGCATCCCCAACTCAGTGCTGGGAAAGGGAATGGAATATAAATGAAAGAGATTGCTAAACACAAACACCACATTGTCACACAAGTATAACTACTTTTTAAAAGCCTTCAGTCTAAACTAATAAGTGAAGTTTAAATCAGGAAGTTAGTAACAAGAAAGTTCACAGTTGAGATAAATCAGTAAAACATGAACATATATAGTATTTCAATACATTTGCAATCAAAGTAATTCAACCCCCATTGCAAATCATGTTTGTTGCCAAAATTTACAGACTTTCAGCTGTTTGCAATGAACAAATCAAACAAAACCAATTGAAATAGCTCAACACTCAACATCATTGAAGTGGTTTCTCCAAATTCACCTGAAAATTCAACTGATCATGCAGAAGTCTTACAATTATTCAACTCTTTCATGGCAAACATCTTTAGTACTTAGTAGAGCACCCTTTTGCTGTCATGACCTGCTGCAAAAAAGATGCATAGTCAGACACCAGCCTCTGGGAGTGTTCCTGAGGAATCTTAGCCCATTCCTCACAAGCAATGGCCTGCAGTTCAGTAATATTCTTGGGTTTGCGTGCTGCAACCGCCTTCTTCAAGTCCCATCAAATATTTTCTATAGGGTTCAAGTCAGGGGACTGTGATGGCCACTGTAGAATCTTCCAGGACTTCTTCTGCAAACAAGCCTTGGTGGAATTTGAGATATGCTTGGGATCACTGTCCTGTTAGAAGGTCCAATGACGCCCAAGCCTCAGCTTCCTCACATTACGTTTTCTCTTAGAATTCACTGTTACTTCAATGAATGCATCTTGCCTTCCACACACTGCAGGTTTCCTGTCCCAGAGGATGCAAAGCAGCTGCTTAGCATCACTGAGCCACCGACATGATTGACTGTGGGCAGGGTGTTCTTTTCAGCATGTGCTTCATTCTTTTTCCTTCCAACATACCGCTGATCCATCGTGCCAAAACAACCATACCTCTCAGAAGTTTTCCAATATTACCTTCTCAGGAAACTATTTTAAAAACATGAATGATGCATTATGCCAACATATCTAGTGTGTTTTTGTGTTCCATCTGCGTGTTTTGCTATTAGGCTATATTTGTCCATCTATTACATTGCACCTGTACATTCCACACATTCCATACATTGCATAGCGTTCAAAATTATATTGCAACATTCACAGTTAAGGTTACGCATGATGTTACTAATGGTTAACATTAGGTTACTGAAGTAAAGTTAGGATTAAAGGTTAGGGTTAACATTACAAAGAAAACTGGCAATCGCCTGTCTGCCTAACACTACAATGGAGAAGAAATCACACATAAATTGTCCATCTGAATTTGAACTTGATCTCTGACATGAAAGTCACAAATTTATATGCCTGTCCACAATCCTGACCCCCTACTTAGCAAAATCTACGCTACTTACATGCTATTCATGATCTTCATATGTTCATATTTAACATTTTTCGGTTGTTAAATTTAGTTCCCTATTAACGTAATTGACCCTCTCATACGTTATACATATTTTGGGTTTGCAAAATATTTCCCTCAGAATGTATTTCATGTGATTTTGGGCTCTGCCAATAAGTTCCAATGTTGTTTCAGCACTCCACAGTCAGAATCCCAAAACCTCTGTGGCTTTTGTATATGATTTTGAGCATATTGGAGTCAAATTTTCTTGTGCAATATTTGTGAACTTCTTGGAGTTTTGGCATGGAAACCCGTGCATTTAGTATGCACCTTACTTCGCTCCCTGAAACCTCAGTGCCTGTTGCCACCAAGTCTTGCTGCAGATCTTTTGAAGTCACTCAAGGGTTTTTCACAACCTGCAATCTCAGAAATCTGGTTGCAGCCATTGATGGCTTACTTTTTCTGCCCCGTCTACGTAGTGTAACCGACGTTCCCTTCACTTTGTACCTGCGAACTATGCTTCGAACGGTGTCTCTGGGAACATTCAGTGCCTTCGCTATCTTTTTTTTTTGAAGGACGATGATCTCCTCTCTTAACTTTTTGGACCATTCTTTTGATTTAGTCTAGTTTCTCACATGCAGTCCAATGTGACACTTAATAAACCCCTAGCCAGTTCAGGTTGTTCATGTGTTCCAGCTCAAGCACACCTGGTGCAACTAATGAAGCCCTTTATAAGTTGTTTCAAGTGTGCTTGAGACAACAACTGTTTTACATATTTCAAGATTTAAGAAGTTATATTTGTCATTAAAGTAAGTTATGCAATGAAATGCTTGGTTCCCATCCTCCCCAAAGATTCATACAAATATAAAATATTAAACTTCGACTTCTAATAATAATAAAACAGTAAACCTATAATCAGTATAAATTTAAATAACATTAAAAACCAAAGTCCAGTGTGGCTATATACAGTGTTCTTAAGTGGCTGATGTGCAGGGGCAATGATGGAGGGGGGGGGGGGGTTCAGGAGTTAAGTAGCCTTACTGTCTGTGGGAAGAAGCTGTCCCTAAACCTGCTGGTCCTGGGATTAATGCTTCTGAACGTCCGTGGAAATTAGAGAGTATCCTTGAGTCCATGCCAAATTTCCTCAGTCGGCGGAGGAGGAAGAAGAGACGTTTCCTGACCTCCATCACAATATTGGAATTGAGAGACCAGGTCAGGTCATCACTGATGTTGACCCCTAAGGAAATTGATGTTGTGAACTCTCTCCACTGTCAACCCATTGATGAGTAGAGGGGTGTGGTCTCCCCATCGCCGCTTCCTGTAGTCCACAATCATATCCTTCGTTTTGCTGATGTTTTGCTGATATTTTGCTGATATTTGTGCTGTTGTCAGGGATTCTATTCAGGGGGTTGAATAATTTTGAGACTGGTGAAGTTATTATGAGTTGCATTTTTAGTTGGATTTGGGGAAACAACTAGATACATTCATTGTGTTGAGCTTTTTCAATGGGTTTTGTTTGATTTGTTGATTGCAAACAGCTGAACATCTGTAAATTTTACAGTAAACCTGATTTGAAATAGGGGTTGAATCATTTTGATTGCAACTGTATACAGTTGTAACATACAGCACATTAAAATGTATAGTATATTGTAGCATCACACACCCCAATAATTTTAAGACAACTACTAATTTCACAAATTAATTTTCTATTTCATTCAATAAGGAAATAAAAAATAAAGATTAAAAATATAATAAAAATGAAGAGTAACAGAAAGGTAAGGGAACCCAATTGTTTTAATTAAACAAGCAGTGTTACAATGAACTAATTCATGAAGAAAAGAACAAACGTCTGCTCTTCTGTGATGTCTAGAAATTTTAAACAAAGTGCTTTTCTCCAAAAGACAAATTACCAGTAATTGATGACAGAAATGTTTTTTCACACTTCCATGCCAATTTTAATCCTCTCTAGAAGTGTTGGTAATTTGCTTTTAATCGCTGGCTGTTGAGTGACAGAAATTCTGGGCAATTTCTTTTGTTTTCTGTGATTTTCTGTGTGTCTCACTGCTGAATCCACCTTCAAAGTATGTTATTGACTTTGGTAATTCACCTGCAGCTACTTCTTACAAAATAAAAGCCACAACCAAATTCTGGGCTTTTGGTGGTATAGTAAAGCTACTATACAAACTTACAAATACAGTACTAATGGCTGATCCAGAGTAAACAAACATAGATAACTTTACCGTAAGTATGCACAAGTTGGGTTTTGAGTCTTAAAGGCATGGACCCTAAGAACATTGTACTTGACAACAGCTTTTGTTGCATTTCACCCGACATGGGAACCTGCCTAGAATTGTATACAATTTACCAGAGGAGGTTATAGCATGTGTCAGAGTATAGTATATTGTCCAGTCAGATGTCAGAGTGAGGCTTCCAAGGCTTGAAAAAAAACTCCTCAGATCTACTCCCCCAGCAAACACTGTTGGCATAGTTGGTAGCATAAAAGTTTGGCATCCTGGACACGAGTGCACGGTTATGCATACAGTAGGTTGAAATCAGATGGTTCGTTTAATATTTGATGGATTTACTGTCAGTCAAGTGAGTGCCATTCTAGTGAATCATTGCGACCCGGATGTGAATAGATGCAGTCTATGGTCACACGTACTGTATAGTAATGTAATTATGCTTTCCCGGAGTATAGAATGATGAATCAGATGTCTGTGAACATCTACTGTAGACAGTGGCGGGCTGTGCATTTTACACCTAGGCCTTCAATATATTCCTGAAATTAAAACGCATTATAATAACCTCACAATGACATTCTAGGGCTTTTGTATATATTATACAAAATATAAATAGGCTACATCGTATTTCTTTTAAGTTATATTTCTTAACGTTAGTATGACTGAACACAGAAAAACCACTATTTTGTTCACCCAAAAGTTTTGCAAACTATCGACATTTGTCTTTCCTCCCTGAAGGTGGCTTTCAGAGGCTAGATCTGGGGCGTTCCTTATGCCGTTTTCTGCAGTTATACTATGCACCGAATAGCCTAATAACTTGCATCCTTTGTTCTTTCCTGTACTTAAATGTGCGCATTTCCTTTAGGATTCTAATATTTTTTACCTATAATTTTACAATTATTAGGCTACATGAAAATAGCAATGAGAAAAACAATATCACATTTCACTATTTGAACTCTACTGGACAACTGCTGAGAAAAATAGTTTTTCAATAGCTAACTTGTGGCTTTGGAATGATTATGCATTTTAGGCACATTTAAATCACGTTTCTTTCTTTTTTAAATAACAGTACAGACAGTTTTACAGCTTTAAGCATGGTCTCTGAATGACGAAGTAGACTGTCGTTATCATCAATATGAAATATACCGGTATGCATAGGGCTGAACATATCCATTGAAACATTTACATGAATCAGATTTACAACTATGGCCATCTATGGATAATCTGTCAAGCACATCATAACGCTCTTAAATGTGGAGGAAGTATCTCCTTGGAGTATTGAGCCTTTTACACAAGTACAAGTACGAGTACTTACGCCCAGTATCGGGCCGATACCAAGTACTGGTATCGCCCATCCCTAAGGCCCTGCTAGTAAAAATTTATAAAAATCCATCAAACTCACCAAAGCTGCTCATTATTTGAAAACGAAGTCCGTCCTCCTTTCTCTTTTAAAAAGACTTGACGTGGTTGTAAAGCACATCTTTGCGTTAAGTTCCAATAAAAGATCTTGTCCAGTGCTGAGAGTCGATCCTGCCCAGTCCTATATTCGCCACCAAAGCTACTTCTTCACCTCCATCTGCCATTCTGCTAAAAGTAAAAAATCTAACAATCTAAAAGTTCAAAGTTTAAAGAAATCGGAAAAGGGTGTAAGCTAAGCTAGACCTTGTTCGGATGGCGAACTTAAAAATTTGTTTTTTGTTGAACTACCACTCCTATCAGCAACAGAAACGATGCTGACGTAAGACTAGGCCAGCAGAAACGCTTTACTTGGTCAAAGAACACACCCAACATGGTAGTCGAAATTTGATTGGTTAAAAATATGACAATCAACAACATTGTCCTGATGGGCTTCAACAGCAGACGGTATCCACTTGGAATTCTGAATGCCCTAGTCTAACCGGAGACAACACAGATGAAAAAATTGACAAAAGCTTTAATTTATATGAGCTGCGCTGAAAGCATGACAACTGAAAAGAGCGTATTGTACCAATGAAATTACCTTGTAGAATAATTTAAATGAACTTTGTAAAATATATATATTGTTAATGAAAAAATATATTCAAGAATAATATATGTTAAAAATATATTCTGACTATCTTTGGGCCTGCAGAGAAGGCTTTGTAGGCCCTGATGGCCCACCACTGATGTTGGGTTTGTTGCACGAGTCCTGGCTCTCTGTTTGATTGGTATAGTGAGTGAGAGCTTTGTTGTGATTGTGTAGTTGTAGATAGGGCTATTTAGTATGCTAGTTGTGCTTGTGTATATTATCAGTATTGTGTTTATATACATTGTATTATTAAAAAAATAAAATATAGTTTGTATTAAACAGTTTATCATTTTTATATAACCTTTCTTTCACACTTGGGAGTGTGTCAGCCAGTGCCGCACGTGGGCATACATGAAATCGTAGGGTAACTTTAGTGTCTATACATGCTAGGTTAGATCTGGGCAGACCACCCCCTGTATTTTGGTTAGGGCACCTCATTCATGTGCCAGTTTAGTTAATCTGTTTGTGAAACAGGTTAGAGTAGGGGACTTTATTTCTTTCCTTTGGTCCAGCCCCTTCTTCCAAACATATTATTTTATTATTATAATGGCTAAATAAGAGACTTCGTTCCAATGGTACATTTTTGTGTTGTGTCCTTACTTGCACCCACAATCCCATACCTCTTTTGCTGGCTACTGGTGGTCCTTGAGCAGTAAGGTGTCAGGTCCCCCTTCCACGGGAGCTAGATTATAACAAATGGGGGCTCGTCCGGGATTTTGACACCCGGCTGTTCAGACATCTCGGTGGTCAGGGATTAAGGTGTGGTCTAGAGGCGTGAAAAGGGATCAGCCTTGTTGTTAGGCTAGGTAGGTAGTTGGTGTTCTGTTCTGTAATCATTGTATTTTTTGTGTAGTGTGACCTATAGCGGTTGGTATGGTGGCATCTGTATTAGTAGTGTTCACTGAGGACCCTTCAGTAGGGTTACTGTTAAGATTACATAAAACAGATTTAGTGGCAGTGGCAGAACACTACACACTGGCAGTGAGTAAACAAGCTCTCAAGGCGGAGATTGGTAAAATGGTAAAAGATCATTTATTAGGCTTGTCACGTTCATTGGGCAGTGTGGGATATGGGAGGACTCAGGCTCCTCTGACTCACCCAAATACAGTCAAATACAAATGTTTAGGCACCCCTGACAATTTCCATGATTTTCATTTATAAATAATTGGGTGTTAAGATCAACAATTTCATTTTGATCTATCAAATAACTGAAGGACACAGTTAAAGGTTGGTAGTGAAATGAGGTTAATTGGATTAACATCAAAACAAAATTAGACAGGTGCATAGATTTGGGCACCTGTGTTATTTTGTTGGTTTGAATACCTGTAACTACCTAGCACTGATTTAATTGCAACAGACAATTGGTTTGGTGAGCTCATTAAGCCTTGAACTTCATAGACAGGTGCATCCAATCATGAGAAAATGTATTTAAGGTGGCCACTTGCAAGTTGTTGATTGCTTTGAATCTCCTCTGAAGAGTGGGAACATGAGGGCCTCAAAACAACTCTCAAACAACCTGAAAACTAAGATTGTTCAACATTATAGTTTAGGGGAAGGTTACAAAAAGCTATTGCAGAGATTTAAACTGTCAGTGTCCACTGTGAGGAACATAGTGAGGAAATGGAAGACCACAGGCACAGTAAAATATTGAAGAGGCAAAGGCAATGGATGGTGAAAACGGTCAAAAACAGCCCACAGACCACCTCCAAAGACCTACAACATCATGTTGCTGCAGATGGTGTCACTGTGCAACGTTCAACAATTCAGAACACTTTGCTCAAGGAGAAGCTATACGGGAGACCGATGCAGAAGAAGCCTTTTCTGCACATGGCACAAACTGTCACTTGAGGTATGCAAACACACATTTGGACAAGCCAGTTTGATTGCTGTGGACTGATGACACAAATATGGAGTTATTTGGTCATAACAAGGGACTGCATGGCAGCAAAAGAACACATCATTCCAATACAAACACTTGCTACACACAGTCACATTTCATGTTGTGGGGCTGTGTGGCCAGTGCCGGTACTGGGAATCTTGTTAAAGTTGAGGGTTGCATGGATTCCACTCAAATTCAGTAGATTCTTGAAAATGTTGAGGAATCAGTCACAAAGTTGAAGTTACGCCAGGGCTGGATATTTCAACAAGGCAACAACCCAAAATGCTGCTCAAAATCTACTCCGGCATTTATGCAGAGGAACAAGTACAATGTTCTGGAATGGCTATCCCAGCCCATAGACCTGAATATCATAAAAAATATGTGGGATGATTTGAAGCGGGCTGTCCATGCTCGGCAACCATCAGACCTAACTGAACTGGAGATGTTTTGCAATGTGGAATGGTTCAAAATACCTTCATCCAGTATCCAGACGCTCATTGCAGGGTATAGGAAGTTTCTAGAGGCTGTTATTTCTGCTAAAAGAGGCTCTAATAAATGTTGATGTGATATTTCTGTTGGGGTGCCCAAATTTTTGCACCTGTCTAATTTTGTTTTGATGCATATTGCACATTTTCTGTTCATCCCAAAAAAAATTCACTATTGAACTATTACTGTCCTTCAGGTATTTGATAGATCAAAATGAAATTCCTGATCCAATTATTTATAACTGAAAATCATGGAAGTTGTCAGGGGTGCCTAAACTTTTGCAAACAACTGTATGACCCATTATGTCCTGCATCATGGGAATCAGTGGAGGTGGCTCGACTGAGGCTGAAAATGGCCCGCCTTGAGGGGGACCTGAGGGAAAAAGAGGAGAGGAGACAAAACAAACATGAGTTGGAACTCAACCAAATCGAGTTAGAAATTGAGATAAGCAAGAAAGAGATCGAAGCTGCAACAAATGAAAGGGTAAGTGTGCGTATCAGACAAATGGAGCTGGAGGCAGATTTGGGTGTGCCACCTCCACCTAGTGGTTTACACAGTCAGCAAAAACATTGCTTTAGTGCCACCATTCAGAGAGGCGGAAGTGAACAGCTACGGTATTTATCTGCCTTCGAATGTGTGGCAGCTGCACTGAAATGGCCTAAGGAGGTGTGGCCCTTGCTGCTACAGTGCCGGCTGTCTGGTAAAGCCCAGGAGGTGGTAGCCTCCCTGTCTCTGCAGGACAGTCTTAATTATGATGTAGTCAAAGCAACAGTTCTGTGTGCTTACAAGCTGGTGCCTGACGCCTACAGACAGCTTTAGGCACCATAGAAAGTCCTCTAGGAGGTTTGTGGAGTTTGCCAGGGACAAACTTTGGGAACTAATCCTGTTGGAAGAATTAAAAGATCTACCTGACTAGATCATGGCTCGTTTGAATGAACAAAAGGTTGCGACCTTAAACCAGGCAGCGATCTTGGCAGATGAATATGCCTTAACCATAATACGGTGTTCTCTGGTTTTCGTTCTGAAGGCGGACAGACCAGTAGTAGCACCGCATAGTCGTCCTCTAGCTGGCGTGGTTACTACAATAACAGACAGTAGGGAATGTTTTTATTGTCACCGGGTGGGGCATTTGATGGGTGAATGCCTACATTGAAAAACAAGCAGAAGTCACCGAAGCGTTTGGCGTCACCGAATAATCTAATCCCACTCCCTCAGGTTTATGGGGCAGTGACTTCGGCTTTTTTTTGCCCGACCCCTGTTACTCTCCCTTTCTATCCACTGGATGGGTGTCTCTGACAAGTGACCAGGAGAGTAAGCAATCTGTGGACATTCTGAGGGACATAGGGGCTGTGCAGTCCTTGATTCTGGCCAGCGTGCTGCCGTAGTCAGACAGCACAGCTGTAGGTTCACAGGTATTACTGCAGGGTATAGGAATGGAAATAACATCAGTCCCATTACATTCGGTTCATTTAAATCTGACATTATAAAAGGGATTTTCAGTGTTGGTATAGTAGAAAACTTACCTGTTAACCCTATTTCTTTGATTCTTAGTAACGACATTGCAGGTGTTTTTGTAAAGCCTGTGTTTGAAGTACAAGAGAAACCACACATCAGTTCAGACAATGATTAATTGATGTCCGCTCAATCTCTCCATTTGGTGGAGAGAGAAATAAGTGACAATGAGTACAATGTGACACCACCAGAGTAACGGCGCTCACCTGGGTTGAGCCATGTGGACAGCTTGAAAGGGTGCCCTGTGTGGAGGGCCAAATAATCAAAACCAGCTGGTGTAGTTGCCACAGTGGTGCTGCACTCGTCTGCATCGCTGGAAGAAAGCCTGTAGAGCGGATTGGGGTTATGGATAAATTAAGGAATATGACAGGTTGTAAACTTCTGAATTGTTGATTTATTATCTTTTTACCTTAATCTGTGTTTTCCTATGGTCCTCAGGCATGTTCCAAGATGCACGGTCATTCTCGTTGACACCCTAGCTTCTTAGACTGGGGTTCGTTATTATTGTTGCTGGGGAAACAAATCCTAGAGGTTTTGTTTTTTTAATGGGGGTGTGTTACATCCCCCAGTATAAATGTACATGTATTTCTGTGTTCCTGCATTGTGTTCTTGTTCTGTGTGTGTTTGTTTTTGTTCAGTGTGTCTATTCCCCACAGGTGGTGCAAATCAGGGCTCTTCATTACCCAAAAAATCACCTATCAATGACTCCTCCCTCCTGTTATCCGGTTTATCTGGTTCCAATCAACATGCTATCCCATCCTTTTCTTCTGTTCTATATAAGGTGTCATTTTGTGTCTCTGCCTGTGTGTAGGTTGCACTACTGTGTTGGGTTTGTTGCATGAGCTCTGGCTCTCTGTTTGGTTGGTATAGTTTTTCAGTTGTATATTGATTGAGAGCTTTGTTGTTACTCTGTGGTTGTATGGCCTATTTAGTGTGCTTGTGTGTATTATCAGTTATGTTTGTGAGCATTGTATTATTATTGTTTGTATTATACAGGTCCTTCTAAAAAAATTAGCATATTGTGATAAAGTTCATTATTTTCCATAATGTAATGATACAAATTAAACTTTAATATATTTTAGATTCATTGCAGACCAACTGAAATATTTCAGGTCATTTGTTGTTTTAAAACTGATGATTTTGGCATACAGCTCATGAAAACCCAAAATTCCTATCTCAATGAATTAGCATATCATGAAAAGGGTCTCTAAACGAGCTATTAACCTAATCATCTGAATCAACTAATTAACTCTAAACACCTGCAAAAGATTCCTGAGGCTTTTAAAAACTCCCAGCCTGTTTCATTACTCAAAACCGCAATCATGGGTA
>JACXGM010006378.1:17501-33012 GCA_016801145.1 Umbra pygmaea | reverse complement strand
AAAGATATGTTTTTAGGTTTCGTTTAAAAACATCAGTAGTTTGTTTGGCCCTCAGATGGTCAGGGAGGGCGTTCCACAGCCTCGGTGCAGCTGATGAGAAGGCCCTATCCCCCATACTACAGAGTTTGGTTCTAGGGGCTTGGAGGGTGTTTGTGGTTGCAGAACGGAGGGTGCGTGAAGAGGTCTGAAGGATGAGGAGCTCCTGTAGGTAAACGGGGGCATGTCCGTGAAGGCACTGGTGGGTGAGGAGGGAGACCTTATATTCAATGATGGGTGGACTGTGACCATAGTCTTTATGTAGCATCAATACAATACATTAGCTCCTTGACCCTCGCAAATGTAATTGAATAATGCTCTGTAGCCTTTTATAGAAGCACACTTAAAATCAGAATATGATACACAAGCAATCATACATTTTATTAAAACATATAGAAAATTATAGTTGTCACCACATTCTCAATAATGATTCAACATATCATTCCTAATAAACCACATTCATGATCCCAATGCACTACCACAATAGCCACAATTTGAAATTTAATTCTTCACACATTTGTAAACATATCCCAATGCTAGAACAATAATCCACAACTACAACCTAACATAATAGTGAATCAGTATAACTTCTAGAACAGTTTAGGCTGAACACCTGGAACAGAAATAAGCAGTCGCATGGCAAGTCATAAATATTCCTTAATTACCTGTCGTAAAACAAAATTCACTGCAGTTGCTTTTCCAGGCTCAGATTCCTATCCAACAAAACTAGATTGAACCAGTTTAAGTTGTAGACCTTGACAGAAAAACAAAACAGTATCAAAATAAAACAAATTGCTTTTCCTTGGATACTAAGGATTTCAGACATGCATTACTAAATGATCTAATGCAATAATCGAATATAACTTGCTGATATTAACAGATATTAAAGATTCTTGACTAAAGATGGATGTTCAATGTAACCACTACAAAGTGGAATTAAATCATACGGTTGGTTACAGCAATTCACAATGCCAATAATCCAAAACAACATGGATTATATCCCCCGATTCCTTATACATAGAGAAGTGACCCAACTCTACTCGATTTCAGGAATTTCTAAGAGAATCCTGTCATTAATGAACAATGTCTCAGAGAAATTCTGTCACCAACCCTTGAATGACTTTAACCAGTCTTTAACACCAATTTCAAACTTAATTACATCAATCCATTTCAGTCAAGAAAACTATTTGTAAAAATTAGAATAACTGGTGAAAGTAAGTTATCTTAAGGTTCCTGTTTTTATTCAATTGCAAACTCTTTCAACATCCCTTCAATTTTGAGCATAATAAATGCCTTCTCACTTACCAAAACCCAACCTTTCTCTGGTCTGTTAAATCCTGAGTAAAAATTGATATGTTATATCCCAAGTAAAACTGGTCCTGTTGTTGCATTCACAATTTTTTTTATCAAACTAAACAGTTAATGACTTGCTTTGCGACTGGTTAATTTCTGTACAAAACATGATACGGCACAGCCTCACTCTTTTATAGCTTCTGTTACCACGTAGAGAGCTTCTCCCTTCCTAATGGTTTTACTGCCCCTCATAAATCAACTTTGGACATTTTGTTTGCTCTCAGTTTGAGGGTCTAATGGAACAGGCACCTTAAAGGGATTCTCTTTAACCTAAACATTTAAAACATTCCATCCGTACATTTTAATACCACAAAACCCCAAATCGAAACAATTCCATGCATATTCAAATCAACAGCTTTCACACAATATAATGCTGTTCTCTAAACCACCCTTCATCCCAGTTTTAACCAAAATGCATCTACCATAATTCCCATTAATTTCTACATTCTTCTAAATAATAAAAATCAAAATCATAAAAATAAGTAACATCAATAGCATAAACAAAACCAAACTCTATTCTATATTGATTAGTTAAAATAACCAACCTCCATTGTAACCTTTTCAGATTAATCCTAGTATTCTCCAAAAACATAATTATGTTTTTACTCCCGTAGTACCTCCTTATTGATAATACTGTTGATAATAACTCAAAACATTTATTGCATTGCTTCAACATTCAACATGGCCAATAATAGTTTTAATATTTTCAACTTTTTACTTGTAATGGTTTTGTAATGATTATAGATAATAGTCTGCTTGTACTTGTGTAATGTTAAAAGAGGTCTCAGAACCTCTTCCTCTGAGGATCCATTTCTTACTGACCATCCATACTTCACGCTAGGAGGAGCCTAGCTCACTTATCATGATCATAAACTCTCTAGGCTGGTGTTCTTCCAAGAGGAGGAGTCCTGGTGGACTTGTGTTAAAACTGTATGTTTTGTCCATCAGATAAGAACCTGCTTTCTTTTTCCCCTGCTCAGGGAGGCAGGTGTCTAGTGTCCTTCTACAGCACCCTCTGCTGGATGTTAGTCGGTGTTGTTCTTGTACAGTTCTCTCTTCCACCTTGTCAAACTGGTCCAGATGAGATTTCCTTGTTTAATCCATGTTTAGATAACATTTTCCTCTAGTAATCTCACTGGAATCCATAACAGAGTGTTAGAGCAGATCACATGACTTGGTGATAGTGTTAGAGCAGATCACATGACTTGGAGTGAGAGTGTTAGAGCAGATCACATGACTTGGAGTGACAGTGTTAGAGCAGATCACATGACTTGGTGAAAGTGTTAGAGCAGATCACATGACTTGGTAAGACTAAGTCTGTTAGAGCAGATAACATGACCGGGAGAGCCGTGTCCCTTTAAATGGACAATCTGGGAATAGTACGTCTATTTGTGGACTTTGACACATGAAATTAGTAAGAATTTAGGTATTTGAAATGACATACTCTCCAACTCTAAATATAACCATGCCTTACAATATATTGTGTGGACAAAACAAACACATATACCAATAACAACATAAACGTATGAATATACTGTAAGTTATGCGTCCACAGCCGTCTTGATGTATATGACACTAAGTACATTTGTGAACCTGATCCATCAGCTTATTACCAACTATGTTACTATTGTTGTTTGAATTCAATCATGGCTGTTAATGAGGTGTGATGTTAAGGCCAGAGAGCTGTCCTGTCATGACTCAACACCCTGTCCACTACTCCTTGTCTCTTTATTCCTCAGGTCTCTAATTCAGCAGCTGCTCTACAGACTGGCCTACAACAGTTGGCTCTACACAGGTTGGTGCACATTTCTTATCGGGCCTCTTGTGTGGCTCTTTTCCTAGATCGGGATCTTCCATACTCACACTCACAGAGGTGGGAAATGTTGCTTATTATCCATGAGTGTTTAATTATTAGTTGTTATGTGTAATTAATTTGCCTTTCACAAAAATGAATCAATAGAGGACGGACTAAAAGCAACCCAAGAGTTAGAACTCTTTTAGATGCTATTAAAGGATTTATTATGGTACATTATCTACATGAGAAGAATGTGCCGGACACATACTCTTCCCTAAACAAAGGCTGGGACAGAGGAGCTTAATTTTCAACACCAGCTGATCAACAAATTAACAGAGCAAACCTTTAGATGGACCTTTGAAACATCACTGTATCAGAACACCAAGAGAAGCAATCCATTCCATCATTTCTGCAAATAAATACCAACTTACACTCAAGTCATATTGCAGACCGCTCTTATCCAGAACGACTTGCATATGTGTTCTTACTGTAGATGGCTGCCGATTTCAGCAACAGATCTATGGCATAATACCATTTGGTAGTTTTCTACCATTATAAACCAAATGGCCACTTCATTATGTATGTTGCTAGTATAGGTTTGGGCCCCCTTTTGCCTTTAGATGTAGATTCAGACTTCTCTTATATGGCCTAAATATTATTATCCATTAGCCAGGAGCTCTACCAATATTTTTCTTGTGTCCCAGTTTGTACTTGTTAGTTAACATATATTTCTGAACCACCACGTCTGTGAACAAGTCTGTATAGCGTTGTCGAATTATGAGACTGGAGACAGATGCAGGCAAGGAAACAGCCTCTACTGTGCACACCAGTGGTTTATGTATACAACACCAAAATAAAGTATGAAGCTAACTCTCAAATACACAGCACACGGGAACAATCACTCACACCTCCAACCGAAAGCCCCCCGGACCTGCAGGTTCCGTCGCAGGACGCCGCCGGCCAGGAGGTCAACCCCGAAGGGCGAGGAGCCGGTCGTTCAGGGCAGTGGCAGTGGTCCCTGATGAGATTTGGGTCCAGGATATCCTCGGCTGGAACCCAGATATGTTCCTCTGGGTTTTGTAGTGAGATGGCAGTTGAAATCTGTAGGCTACCTCTTTGAAAAGCCCCATAAACCAGGAGCTCAGCTTCTGGCAGGGCAGGCGGAGGGGGAGGTTCTGAGTGGACAGCCAGACATAGTCTCCAGGTGGGTAAGTCTGAGCTTTGCTGTGCGGCCGTCAATGCCGGCGCGTCCGTCTGTCCAGGTGTCCAAGAACCCAGGGCCGAGAGGTACTCCAGGACACTTTGGAAAGGGGTGAGTCCTGTGGAGGAATGGAGCAGAGAAATTTGCGTATACTCAGCCCAGAGTAGAAACTGTGCCTACTCACCCTGCAGGGTGAAGAGTGTAGGAACCCCCCTCATCTCTTGATTCACCCATTCCACCTGCTCATTGGACTGTGGCTGGTACCCGGTTGGTAGGCTGACTGTAGCCCCGATTTTGTCCAGGAAGGCCTTCCATCCTCATAACGTGAACTGAGGGCTACAGTCGGTGACGATGTCCTCTGGAAGACCATAGTGCCAGAAGACATGCTGAAAGAATGCCTCAGCAACCTAGAGGAAAGAAGGCAGACCAGTTAGAGGGATGAATCCACAGGCCTTTGAAAAATGCCTCTTAGCTGCCTGTATGTGCTTCCGATGGTCAGTGAGAATCTGGAAAGGATGGGTGGTGCCCTCCAGTGTCTCCACACCTCCAGAGCAAAGACAACCACCAGCAATCCCTGCTTTCTAACTACATAGTTTTTTTCTGCAGGGGTAACCTTTTTAGATAAAAAGGTGCATGGGTATATTTTTTCTGACTTAACCTGTCGTTGGGAGAAGACGGCTCCCATGCCCACTTCAGATGCGTCCACCTCCAGGATGAACGGCAGTGTGGGGTCTGGAAGTTTTAGTACAGGGGCAGTTGTAAACATAAATTTCAATTGTTTAAAAGACTCCTCTGGCTCGGAAATCCATTTCAGCTTCTTAGGTCTGGCCTTTAGGAGGGAGGTGAGGGGAGCCTTTATGGAGCAAAAGGTCTGAATAAAGTGGCAGTCGATGGTGGTGGGGACTGGCCAAGACCTGACGGTGTCTGTTTTCTGTTTTTCCATAGAAAATTTGTGGACTAATTCGGTACCCCAGGAAGGAGAGAGCAGTTTAATAGAAGATGCACTTCTCTCCTTTGACAAACAGCTGGTGTTCTCTGAGGCACCTTGTGCTGTACATATTCGGCGAAAGAAGCTGAGAAGATTAGAATATCATCAATGTTGGCAATTACCAGTCTTCCAAGCATATCCTGATACACATCGTCCACGAATTGGAAGACTGAGGGGGCATTGGCAGGTTCATAAGGCACTATGCAGTACTTAGAATGCCTCAACATGGTACTGAACGCAGTCTTCCACTCATCTCCAGGTCTTATCCTGACAAGATTGTACACGCTTCGAAGATCCAGCTTCGTAAAGAACTGAGCCCAGCGTAATTGTTCAGGATGGTCATTGAATTGAATAGGTGTTACGCACGGACAGGTTGTTAGTGTAGTGGAGTGACTCATGTGATCATTGTGGGATTTGGGTCATCTATACCGAGTTTCCCATCTCTGTGTTGAGGTACAGGGGGTCCCACCCACCTCCATGTGTGTCTTCTGGTTCTGGGCAGTTCTGGAACGGAGCTCCAGGTGTCAGGAAGGGGTTTGAGTTGACGGCGTTCCCAAAGCATCTTGTCTAACTAGATGGAAGTGGAGATGAGTGTCCTAATGAGCTCCTTCTCATCATCCCGGCATGCCAACTCCATCTTCATGTCTTCCCGCAAACCCTGCCGATAGGCCATGTGTAACACCTGATCATTCCAACCAGAGATGGCAGCAATAGTACAGAAGTTTATGGCATAGTCCGCTGCAGGTCTATCGCTTTGGGAGTGATGTAGTAAGCGCTCATCTCCATGGGATGATCAAATACCACTCGGGACCGATCCAAAAAGGTGGTGTAGGATACAGCTGCTGTCTCGCCTCCTTTCCAGACGACATTGCCCACTGCAGCGCCTTTCCATGTAAGGAAATTATTAGTGCCACCTTAGACTGGTCAGTGGGGTAGTTTAAAGGTTGTGATGCCAGGTACAGTGAGGTACAAACCCCGACATTGTAATGGTGTTCCGTTGTACTGCTCCAGCAGGGCCAGATGGGAAGTGATGGCTGATGTCGGAGCGACAGGTGGGGGTGTACTAATTGAAACTGGTGACGTCGCGGGGGCACTGGACAGCTGGAGAGCGGTGAGAGTTTAATTAATATCTAGTGGAACTGAGTTGTTCCAGGATTTGTTGGTAATGGGCTAGGCCCTGCTCATGGGTACCGACCGCATGGGCCACCGCTGGAGAATCGCCTGATGCTTCAATCAAGTATGAGACAGGAGGCAGATGCAGGTGAAGAAACATGTTTACTGTGCAAAACATTGGTTTACTATACAATATAACACTAATAGAAACAAACACAAAGGACTTTGACGCTTACACTCAAATACACAGCACACAGGAAACAATCACTCACACCTCCAACAGAAACCAAGGATCGTATATGGAGTGACTAATGAGGTGAGGGGCTGCAGGTGTGATAGGTGATTGGGAGTGCTTCGGTCCACGTTCCGCTGCTTCTCGGGTACGTTTCCCTGGCCAGTGATCAATAGACTAGCGGGGATGGTGGAGCAGGTGGACACGTGTCAATGTCCTTTAATCCAGTCTTTAACTCAATTCATCTTTGAGCTAGAGATAGTAAAGGGATTGTTTACTTTTTGTTTTAATTTTTACCCTGTTTGTCTCCTCAAATGGAGTCCCAACTAATTTGTAATTAAGGCCCTTCTCCCAGTGTCCCTGGGAGGGTCAGTTTCATGATTATTATTATTGTCTGATTGCAGGTGATGTTCTAGCAGATGGTTTTGACCAGCGGGACAGCAGCTGTGTGACCATCCAGAGCCAGTTCTACTTCACCAACACCACCAACGCATATAATGAGCTGCAGGACTGTGGGAACTGCTCCAGGTGTGTGTGTGTGCATGCGTGCGTGCGTGCGTGCGTATGTTTGTGTCTTTTTGTGTGTGTGATGTAATTAAGTTTACACTGTTCTAGGTTGTTCCATGCTAAGCGGATCGAGAACACCAACCTGTTGTTTGTGGTGGCTGAGACACTTCCATGTAGCTCCTGTGAGATCGAAAGACTGACCCTATTTAAAACAGAGTGTATCCTTTCTTTGGTCACCTAGGCTATGGCAAGCCTACGAGGGGACATCAAGATTAAACATGGGGTTAAAATTCCATGTATAGCAATCTGCATGCTGGTTACAAATTAATGTATGATGCCTTGCATATCAACATGCATAAATTTAATTTACATCGTTTTTGGTTAGTAAATAATTGAATGACCGGGTGTTTTTGTTATGGTTGTACTGTAACTGTGACCATACTGTATATAAGAAACAACATGTGCCCAGAAGGTTCTGTATTTCCTGGTTGACTGGCTCCAGTAGTTCAAAGTCTTAACCCATCACCAGTTCAGGAACAGGATCCATGTGAAGTGTTGAACTCTGCTCGGTACCGGAGAGGCCCAACCGAATGCTGGGACTACAACATTGGGGTAAGAAAGTGTGTGTGAAGTAATCCATAAAACCAACTGAATGCTGGGACTACAACATTTGGGTAAGAACGTGTAATGCACTGAATATTAACATAATATAAACAAGACGGATAAAGGAGTCCAGTTCTCAGTTCATTAGTCTCTGGCAAAACCAGATCTCACTGGGCTGGGCTTTACAGAGTGACATGTTAAGATTGCTAGGTTTTACAACCCCACACACTCCCTGAGACCGTAAGCTAGATGCTTTGATTCATACAGGGCAATTCAAATCCATGATAAATTAAGAAAAATAGTTTAATGTAATTGTTATTTTTAATTGTTTCTTTAGTTGTCTTTTTGAATTTGCTGTACACAGGGCACAGCTGTATAAAAAGAACTTGGTCTCAAACTTATTTCTCAGTATAAATACATTTTAAATTTTAAAATAAAACATGGCTGTGAGTGTTCAGGATGTGAAGAACAGTTTATAATACATAACGTGTAATTGTTCTCTCAGTCTCTTTACTTTCTCTTGTAGGAGAACACATCAGAGTGTGGAAGAGCACATACCCTCCAGTCTTCACTAGCAGTACTTCTCTTCGTCCAGCTGATCTTGAATCTTGTCTCTCTCTGACAGTTGTGCTAAATTCTTACTACAGTCATCCGCTGTCTCCTGCCATACATCCTCCTACTATTTTGTCTGTTCTTTAATATGTCTATGTCCACTTCTGGTCTGTTTTTAAACTCTGCCAAAATAATTCTTACTTCCGACTTTTTTTTTACTCCTTTCTCTTTTTCTTGAATTTGATCTACCTTATTTTCTCTTACTCATTTCTACTAATTTAACACATGGATATTTTAAAACATTTTTATCCACTTGAATTTGTGATACTAAAACATATGACTTAGATGTTAACTAATGACAATATGTTCAAAAAGGGCCAAGGACAGTCGACCAAGTGTTTCAATTTACATGGACACATAGTTTACAAAAATACAAATATCTAATTAGATATACAGTATATTAATAAAAAAAAATATATATATTATTACATGTATACAAACAAACATGTATTGCAAAAGTTTTAAAGTAGAAAACATTTGCAGAATAATGTATTTCCATATAAATGTATTTATCTGAGATGTATTTACACAGGTCATGCATTAAAACACATTTCAATATGAATGAAAATACAGTATTTGTCAAAAATAGTTTATTTCACAAATATCCTAAATTCATTTGAAAATATACCAAAACGTATTATTTTTTAGATTGGACGTACATATATTGAATCAGATTTAAATTAATAGATTTGTATGAAATTAAGTGTATGAACTAACATGCATAGAGTACAGTATATGTCAAATGTTATAATCCATTTGGATGGTTGAAGACGACCATTTTGTACAATGATTTGTCTATGATCTGCACATGCGTTTCTGTATGCTAACTACTGGAGAATGTAGCTTATATATGGGCAGCTTTCAGTGTTGACGTTTGATAATGCAACACCCAGTCCATTTTGTTGATAGTCCCTTCTCATAAACACAGTGCTTAAATAGTCCCAGAGCCTTTTGTGAAGAAACACATTTGGGTAAGAGAAAAAGGAATAATATTTTTGACACGCCTTTTTGGATGAAATATTTGTACGCTGTTTTTTTGTTCATGTCTGACTGGTATTTCCCCCAGCAGTGCCTTGGTGCACTCCTATTGGATGAGTGGGACTTTGGGAACTCTGGACAACTGCTGCTTTAGCCTTGGAGGAAAGCACACTGAATAATTAGAACTCTGGACTGATGGAGAAAGCCAGGGTTATGAAAGTTCAGCCCTTAATGGACTTGGTGGGCCATGGGAAATGTTGAGATGTTGTCTACATACTGTGTGACGGAAATTCAGAAAGCTGTAGGATGACATATCAGACTGTGTTAGAGCACAGCTGGAGCACAGTTACATCCCCCAGTAACTTCCCCATATCTGCACAGGCACCGCCAGCATTCAGCCTGCTGCTCTTCCAGTCTGTCTGTGGAGAGGTGCCCTCTCTTATGTCATCAAGAGTGGAGTATGGATGAAGGACAGCCTTGATAACCTGGTCCACCAGTGTTCATGTGTAATTTTTCTCTATCCTGTAGTAGCTTTCCTGAGTCAGCACTGGACCAAAGCACAGACACCATTCCTGTTGACCTCATTGTTTAAATGAAAGATACAGAAGGTGATTTGTCATCAGCCAAAAAGAAATATGAAGATTCAGTCAGAAGTTCTAATGACTTTGAACAAAGTGTTAGCTGTAAAGAGTATATCATGTTTTCTGCACTTCACAGTCCTGTAGAATCTTTGTTAAATACAATGTAAAATCTGACAGGGTTACTTTACTTAAAATATTTATGCTAACTTTTTGTCTTAAAAAACAATTAACAGAAATTAGTAATGGTAACTAAACTGACCGTTACATTACAATTACTAAGTTCCGTTAACATACTTTTTTTTAAGGCAATGAGTATGCATAAATATTTTAAGTAAAGTAACCCTGTCAGATATTAAAGTGTAGACTGAATAATCATTTGGGACAATGTTTTTATTTTAACATTATTTATTTATTTATAAAACCAGAGAGACAATATGAGACAACAACGAGTCAGCACAAAGGATATACAAATGATCTGCTAAATAAGATGTTTAAAAAAGTTAATGACATTTAAACTGCACAACTCAGCACCTATTCATTCCAGACCGTGGGCTTTAAAACATTTCCAAAACAATCTTACCAGGGCATATTCTACGATATATTTTGGTGAGTTACGTACTGGAACATCTCAAGTCTCAATTGCTCTTTATACAGTCTGCTATTAACTCTAAAGTCAGTGTTTAAGTTTGGTACATTTAATTTAGGATATATTTACTGCATGATTTAATGGAACATTTCCAGGTTAATGTACAAAGCTAGTAATGAATTGTTTATGACATTTCGTTCCAGGTGATATTGAATGAACTAAATACTAGTGCATTGTGTGGTGATGCACCAGTACAGGTAGCTCTGGTCTGTCTAGGACTTTGACACATTGGACCAGAGTTACGCTGTGATACAAGTCTTTTAAAACAGGGAACAAAAGGCTCTAACAAAGGTCTAGAACCTACAGCATATCGACATGCCGGGGTTTTGGTTGCTGACCTTTGATTTCTTTTTAATTATGCTTCATATTACCTGTTATAAACTAGGTAACAGTGGTGATTATGTGATAATACACTCAGTGGGAAATGTACTCGTTGCAAGAAAGAAAGAATGTTGAATGTTATTGAAAAATATAAGGTGGGGAAGCAGTTTATTAAAAGAAGTCTGTAACAGCTTATCTAGTTGTTTTGATTATTAGGCTATGAAATAATATGAATGTTATTTGTCTCTCTGTACTTTTAGTTTGGTTTGCGGCTAATGTTGTTTGCAGTCTTTAATGTCACCTCATGTTTTGTACAGATGACTTTAAGCATTCGGTTGAAGAAGGCCAACTTTGTCTGCCACATTCAAAATGTATCTCTAAATGTTTATATCTGATATTTGGTGATTAAATGCTGTTGAGATTTTTCACTTGAACTATGTTGTTTCCTTCTTAGGTCTTTGCTTGTGTGCATTTGTTAACATCTGTTTTGATTTGTGTTACATCTGTTACTACCTCCCAGCTATATAAAGTATGAAAGGCAGTAGAATAAACTCTTATGAATATGAGAAAACGTACTGTTTCAACAGTTCTCTCAGAAGCCTATTCAGGCCTTATTGAAATGATGCTGTTAAATAGCACACAGACATCTAGGAAACAGGCATTTAAATAGAAATATAATTTATGTAATGTAGCAGGATTTGATTTTAGGTCAATTTAAAAGTTGCTTCCCACTTAGCCTAATACACTGCACAAAATAGTTAAGGAAACACTCAAATCAAACATCGGGTCTCGATGACCGAAACATATTAAAACACAAAATCTTTACTGTAGATTATGTAATTCATTGAGAACACAATCACATAGAACTGGTTAATGGAAACCAAAATCGCCAACCGATTGAAGGCTGGATTCAAACTCACACTGAAAATCAAAGTAAACAATTGAAATCACAGGCTGTTCCAACTTGCAAGAATTTCATCTCGGCAACTCATAATGTGACTCAGTAGTGTGTTTGCCATCCCTGTGCTTGTATGCACTCCTGACAATGTCTGAGCATGCTCCTGATGAGATGGTGGCTAGTGTCCTGGGGGATCTCCTCCCAGACCTGGATCAGGGCATCAGTGAGCTCCTGGACAGTCTGTGGTGCTACTTGGCTACAGTGGGTATAGAAAAGAATCACCCCCCTGTAAAGTAATCACATTTTGTTGCTCTGTAGCCTGAAATGAAAACGGATACAGTTTTTGTTTCATTCAGCTCTATGTAGAACTCATAACATCCAAGTGAAAGATATAATACCAACTTCTCAGAAAAAATAAATTACAAATTAAAAAACAGAATCACTGAGTTGGAAAAACAATCACCCCCTCCTAAAAATGACTTGTAAACCCAACCAGGTGTGGTTAATCACCTTCTCAATAGCACACAATGCCAATGGACTTTCAACTGTGATCAGCTGTGGTCATTTTGATTAGCTCAACTTGAAACAAGCTTTTCCTGAAGCATTTCAGTCCTTGGTAGTGCAACTGAAGACAACAATCAACTATGGGTGCCAAGGCATTGTCAAAAGATCTACGGGATATATTTGTGGACAGGCACAAGTCAGGAGATGGATACAAAACAATTTCAAAGGCTTTATCAGTGCCTAGAAGCACAGTGAATTCCATTATTAAGAAGTGGAAGGTATTTGGTTCAACGCAGACCCTCCCTGGGTCAGGACGTCGCTTGGTCAGTGAGGCTACCAAGAGGCCTACAGCAACTCTGAAGTAGTTGCAGGAATTTATGACAAAGAGTAGTCATTGTGTGCATGTGACAACAATATCACAAATTCTCCACAAATGTGGCTTGTATGGGAAGGTTGCAAGAAAAAAGCCACTCCTCAAGAAAGGCCACATGCAGTCACAACTAAGCTTTGCCAAAATGCACCTTGAAGATTCTAAGGCCATGAGGAAAATGGAATTCTATGGCCTCAACGCCAAGCGATATGTCTGGCGAAAATCCAATAAAGCTCACCATCTAAATAACACCATTCCTACAGTAATGCATGGAGGTGGTAATATCATGTAATGGGGTTGTTTCTCTGCAGCAGGGACTGGAGCACTTGTCAGAATAGAAGGAAAATGGATGGGGCAAAATACTGTCAAATTCTTGAGGAAAACCTGCTGCTCTCTGCCAGAAAGTTGTCAATGGGAAGAAGATTTACCTTCCAACATAACAATGACCCAAAGCACACAGCAAAACTGACCACACAGTTGTTGGAGGAGAAAAAGGTGACTGTCCTTGCATGGCCTAGTCAGAGCCCAGACTTAAACCCCATTGAAAATCTGTGGAATGACTTGAAGACAGCAATCCACAAACGGTCACCATCAAATTTTACTGAACTTGAGCAGTTCTGCAAAGAAGAGTGGTCAAATGTTGCAACGTCTAGATGTGCAAAGTTAGTAGAAACATATCCCAACAGACTAAAGGCTGTAATTAAAGCAAAAGGTGGTTCCACAAAATACTGAAACAAGGGGGTGATCCCTTTTCCAACACATTAATTGTTTTTTTATTTATTAATTTTTTTCTGACATGTTGGTGTTATATCTTTCACTTGAATGTTATAAGTTGCACTGAGTAAATACAGCTGAATGAAACAAAAATTGTGTCTGTGTTATGGTGTGAGTTGAATGGGAGACAGGAGCAGGTTGAGGTTCACAGCAGGTTTTTTATTAGTAGAATCCAGCACAGGGTCCAAACAGAAACAGGCAAAAGAATACTCAGCAGTGCTGGCACAATATACGACTACCATAGAACTAAAGACACCACTGCGTAATGCGGCATACACTACTAGTCTTGTATAGTGGTATAACAGAGAAAATACATATACGTGTGACTGGCAGCACTCATAAACAGAATGAAAATAACCCACACAACCCTCTAGACCCGGGGAACTTAAATGTCCAAACTAATGAGGAGATAGCGTCTTGGTGTGAGCCCTAAGAACCGCTGATGTTAGCTAAGTACTATCAGCTGGCAGCTCAGTCCCTATATTATTCCAGGTGAATGAGAGGAAGGTGCGGTTCATTATTGTATTGTCGCAGGAGATATTGTTTGTTGTGTTTTGAAGCTTGTCCAGAGCTGTGGGCCGCCCCACCACTGGAGGAGATGTGGGCTGCCCCACCACTGGAGGAGATGTGGGCCGCCTCGCCACCAGAGAGAGGTTGTCCCATATATTCGTTTTAGTTTTCACAACGAAATTAAGATGACATCAATCCCTCACGTAACAGCATAGGATAAAGTAGATAAAAAGCGACATTTGTCAAGCAATAATAAATAGATAACTAAACACATTAAAATCAGGATGTGAAAAAAAACATTTATTGCCCTAGGAAAAAAGCTATGTTTCATGCAGTTTGTCCGTGCCCTCATGACCCTAAGCCTGCCTGAGGGTAGGGTATCAAAAAGGATATGGCCAGGATGTGTGGGATCTGATACTTTCTGCTCTTCTCTGCAGCCTATTGGCATATATGTCATCAAGGCTTGGGAGAGGGGCACCAATGATTCTCTGGGCTGTTTTTATTACCCGCTGCAGATCTTTTTTCTCCTCAGAGGTGCAACTGGAGAACCACACTGTACAGCTGTATGCCAGCACACTCTCTATTGTGCTCCTATAAAAATTTGTAAGGAGTTCCTTGGGGAGCCCGGTGCCTCTTAAGGTTCGCAGGAAAAAGAGTCTCTGTTGAGCCTTATTCCATATCTCTTTAGTATTCACTCCCCAGGTCAGATCCTCCGCTATGTGTACACCTAGGTATCTAAAGCTTGGGACCTGTTCCACCTCCTCCCCATGTATCACAAGACTGTTGTAATTTCTGTTTCTACATTTCCTGAAATCAATTATGATTTATTTTGTCTTCTTTGTATTGAGTATTAGGTTGTTTGTGCTACACCATGATACCAATGTGTGGACCTCCTCCCTGTAGGCAGTCTCCTCATTGTTGGTTACCAGCCCCACTACAACTGTCATCTGCAAATTTGAATATGGAATTTGAGTCATGAATTGTAAAACAGTCATATGTGAATAGTGAGAAGAGGAGCGGAATAAGAACACAGCCCTGGGGAGTGCCAGTGTTAAGGATAGTTGTGGAGGAGGTGAGATTTCCAAGTCTGACATACTGGGGTCTTTCGGTAAGAAAGTTCTTAATCCACTTACAGAGGTGAGAATCCAGGACCAAGAGATAGCAGTTTGTTGACCAGCTTTTTGGGGTTGATAGTGTTAAAAGCTGAACTGAAGTCAATAAAAAGCATCCTGACATAGGTGTTAGGGTTCTCCAGGTGACTAAGGGGAGTATGAAGTGCAAGTGAGATTGCGTCATCGGTGCATCTGTTGGCTCTGTAGGCGAATTGATGTTGGTCCAGGTTATCTGGAATGAAGGCCTTGATGTTGGTCCAGGTTATCTGGAATGAAGGCCTTGATGTTGGTCCAGGTTATCTGGAATGAAGGCCTTGATGTTGGTCCAGGTTATCTGGAATGAAGGCCTTGATGTTGGTCCAGGTTATCTGGAATGA
>JACXGM010006378.1:0-17401 GCA_016801145.1 Umbra pygmaea | reverse complement strand
TCTGGAGCAATCTCTCTAAGCATTTCATTATAACTGCTGTTAGTGCTATTGGTCGGTAATCATTTAGAGAAGTAACAGTTGACTGTTTTGGAACAGGAATAATAATGGCAGTCTTTAGGCAGGTAGGAACTGTGGCCTCCTCAGAGACCTGTTGAATATGTCAGTCCAGACAGATGCGAGCTGGTGAGCACATACCTTCAGTGCATGTCCTGAGACCCCGTCAGGTCCAGGTGCCTTCCTGATGTTAACGATCGGCAAAGCCCGCTTGACCTGGTACGGATGTAGTACGATTGGTTGCTCATCCCCGGGAGTACTGATGATGGTCTGTTCTGCACTATCTCCATCCTCAAAACGGGCGAAGAAGTGATTCAGTTGGTCAGGGACGGAAGGGTCAACAGAAGAGGGTGGGCCATAGTTTGTTGTGTTGTTTGTTATTGTCCTGATTCCCTGCCACATGCTGCGGTGGTTGTTTTCTTTAAAATGCTGTTCAATGCGCAGCTTATAATTGTGCTTAGCAGCAGTTATCCCCCTCCTCAGGTCAGCTCTGGATTTCCTGTAAGCCTCCCAGTCCCCAGATCGCAGAGCAGCATCCCTGGCCTTCAGAAGAGTATATACATTTCTGTTGAACCAGGGCTTCTGGTTAGGAATCAGTTTGACATGTTTAGTCCGGGTGGTGTTATCAATACAGAATTTAATGTATGACAATACTGTGATGGTGTATTGTTCAATGTCTGCATGGTCAAAGAGTTCCCTCACAGTATCCTCAAAACAGTCCTGTAATGCAGATTCCGTTTCCTCAGTCCAAATCTGTACGGTCCTGGTTTTACATTTAGTTCTGTTGGCAACAGGTCTGTATATTGTTCTCAAGAAAAGGGCCAGATGATCAGATTGACCAAGGTGAGGGGCTGGGCTATAGGCTCCCTTTATGTTCGTATACACCTGATCCAGTGTTTTGCCCTTCCTAGTTTTGATTTTAACATTTTTATGAAACTTGGGTAGGACAGACTTTAAATTTGAGTGATTAAAATCTCCCGCCACAATGAAAAGACTGTCAGGTAGCTTGTTTTGTTGTACACTGATAGCCTCATACAATTTTTTATTGGCTAGCCTAGCATTAGCTCGTGGGTGGACATACACAGCAGCCACGAACACAGCAGTGAACTCCTGGGGTCTGCATTTAAGCAGCAGGAATTCAATGTCTACAGCAATGCCTCTCAAGGAACGTAACATCCCTGCACCAGTTGTTATTAATAAACACACAAACTCCTCCCCCTCTCGTCTTACCGGACTGTAGTGTACGATCTGACCTGTACACACTGTGGACTGCTAGTTCTCCAGCTGTATCCGGGATGTTCTTATGTAGCCATGTCTCTGAGATTATCATGGCGCACCTGTCGCAGCGGTGATCAGTTGTCTGAAGTCTCATCACATCTATCTTGTTGACGAGAGACCGGGCTTTGGCAAGAAAGACGCTAGGCACGGCTGGTTTGTACGGGGCTAGGCGAAGTCTTCCCCGGCTCCCAGCCCTCTTCCCCCCTTCTGCTTCCGCATCCTCCTTGGTCTGTGTCTTTTTCCAAATACTCAGATTAATTCAATGTGCTTCGTTGAACGAATAATCTCCCCCGGGAATGTTCCAAGATTCCCAGGGAAATATACTGAGCTGCTATTTCTTATCATCAACAGTATATATCGTTTGTACTTTATAAAGCTGCTATGTAAGGGACAGTGCCAAGCCGCTGTGTCAGCACGCGCCGCCATTGTCATTACATAGTCATTAAAGGGTCATTACACATTTTTTAACCAAAACCTAAATCTACACGCAATGCACTGAATCAATAGATAAAACACAGAAATAACTAAACATATATATATATATGAGTACATGCTCAGTCCATGTCCACGCCTGCCATCTGCTGGGCAGGGTGTGACAGTATCCCCCATCAAAAGGCCTTTGCGCCAGGGAGGTCAGACCAAAGGGGAGGGCGGGAGGGCCAAAAACACCCTAAACAGTTAGGACCCCCTCCCACAGCACTCACCCAGGCGGAGGGTCCGCCGGAGGTCTCCGTCGGACAGGCAGCCACCCCAAGACGGCAGGTTGGTGTGGCGGTGGCAGCACGCCAGGCCCCAGCATTAGACTTGCCTTTGGGGTTAAGGGCCCATGATCAGGCTGGGTAGGAGGCCCTGGGACAGGCTGGGCAGGTGGCCCTGTCGTCAGCATAGCAGGGGGCCCTGGTTCAAGCTGCGCAGGGGGCCGTGGTGAGCGTCGCAGGGAGCCCTGGTATTAGCGAAGCAGGGAGCCCAGCTACCTCCAGCGCTGTGGTGGGCCTGAACGGCTCTGTAGCAGAGGGGGGCCCTGTAGACAGCAGCGCTGAGGGGAGCCCTAGTATCAGCAAAGACGGCTGAGGAGGGGCCCGTCGTAAAGCCAGCTGAGGTGAATGCTGCCGTGGAGCTGGCTGAGGTGGGTGCTGTCGTGGAGCTGGCTCTGGGAACCTTATACCGGCTGTCATGGCGTCTGCCTTCAGGCTGACCTCCCTCAGCATGGCTCTCAGATGAAACACCTCAGCCTCAGTCTCCAGTCAAAGAACAGCTCTCTTTACACACAGCTTTGGCCAAATGCTAGAGAAAAGTGCATCCCTTGTCAACATATCATTGGTGGGTTTGGATTCAAAATGTTAGAGAATTAACCAATAAGGAATTAGTGTTTACTGATATAAAAATGAACTGCAGAGAGAGTTCTGGGAACTTTCCTCTATGGACGAAATCCGGCTTTTACATGTTGCCTTCTAACAATTCAAGCCTTTGCTTTTTCTACACATTCTCTGGACTCTGATTTAATTAATTAGTGACGAGATGCATTTAAATACACAACAGTACTCACTTATGTTGCCAGTGGTTTAAACCTTAAAGGCTGTGTGTTGAGTTATTTTGAGGGGACACCAAATGTACACTGTTATACAAGCTGTACACTCACTAATTTATATTGTAGCAGTGTCATTTCCTCAGTGTTGTCACATGAAAAGTTTAATGAATTATTTACTAAAATATGAGGGGTGTACTCACTTTTGTGAGATACTGTAAGTTGCTTTACATAGTTTTACTTGGTTTGTCCTATTAAGAATTTGTATTACCCTCATAAAAACTCCTATAGTGTTATGAGCGTAGGCTAAACTATTTTACTACTGCGTTAATGTGCCTACGATTGCACACATTCAACACCACCTTTACAATGCAGGACAATTTCAGAAAAAAAAAAACATTTCTCTATTTCATTCCCTAAACGATTCCTGCTATAAAAACATATCGTATGTGTGTTGTCTTTGATTAAATTATTTTATTATGAGCTGGTTTGTTTGACAAATGTACTGTAAAAAGGGTCATTATTCTGCAGATAAAAAGGAACTTCGTTGAAATGATGGTTTCAGGAGTCAGGTTGTGTGTACATGATATAATCTTTAATAAAGTATCATCTTGTCTGGAACAGGGACATTTTATGACAAGGAACCAGAAAATGAGCTTGGAAGAAGCCCCGAAAAACAATTAGAGTTGGCTTATATAGCCTAGGGTTGTTGTTCACATACCTTCTAGAAGAAGACCCTTATCTCCTCAGACCCGTGACCGTCTCTCATGAGCATCAACAGCAGGTCACCTTAACTTAGGTCTAGCATCTTATCAAATGGCCTTGCTACTTGTTATTCCCAAATAACTCAGTAATCCTTATCTGTGTCTGGTGTCCTGTCAGTAATGTCCTATTCATCTGAATGGCATTCAGCATGTATTAGATCTGTAATGGTATTACAGTCTAATATACAATAGATAATATACTTATAAGCAGTCTAATATATAACAGAGTTATAAGCTATAAGTCATAAGCTATAAGCTATAAGCTTATTCTGATGTTATAATATAAGAACAGTACTTTGATGGGCCTTCTCTCCTACTCAATCGCTTGGCCTTGAATCTGTCTCCCTGTCTGCACTCAGACAGCCTAACAGGCCTTAGAATCCTAGCCTGGTCCTACCAGACTCTCGTACGTACATTTCATATGTACAGAGAGTCTGGCCACTCTCCATTGACAAGCGTTAACTTCCTTGAAGGCGGGTACTCTGTTGAAGTTTAAAACGATTGGATCTGCTCAGAGCCACTCTGGATCTGCCATAACCAGTGGTTAAATTGGGCCGGAGCTCTCCGGGGCTCAGCTCCGGCACATAAGCCTGCTCGGATGTGCCTGCTTGAAGTCAGTTGCCTACTGAAAATATGTCACATAAAATTTGATGAAAGTGATGGATTTGAAAACTTGATATTTCTGACAATAAATGAAAGATTTTTTAAATGGCATATCTATTTTGTCTCGGCGGAGCTGAGATGAGAACAGTCGGAACACGGCCATATTCTTGTTCAGCTGCTTAATCTTGTTGTCAGTCGACCATCGCGCACCGCTTGTGCATCAAGGTAGGTTTTATGCTACGTTCAGACCGAATGCTAATTGAGCATGAAATCTGCTTCTATCACGTCTAGTTGGACGCTTGAACAATTTGAATCCACTCGCTTGTCCAAAGCGAATAGGACGCGCGAATAAATCGAGGCATTTTTCCCCAATGAGACATAAACAAATCATCATACTCTAAAAATTATGAATAAGGGACAGCACATTTAATTTGTTAAAATTGTGTTAAATGTTCAGCATTGTAAATAGTCCAAAGTAAAAGTACAAGACTGGGTTAATCAGTTTTGGGAATATTGAATTAAAATCTATGACCAGGTAAAGGCAAGCATAAATAACCATTGACCATAAGGAATACATTTGACTCTTTGTTAAATGTAGCAAGGAGGAGATCTTCAGAGCACCTGGCCTGTAAGAAAAGGCAAACTAATACTGAGGTGTTTTCATACCAGCCATTATGGGAAGAATTTGTATGAAATGTGAAATCCAAATTATAAAGGTAAAACACAAATAAATCCAAATGTTGATTGTACAACTAACCAGTGTTAACATCATTTTATACCTTAATAATAAGCAGGTTGGAATGAGGCAACCACTGGAGCCAGTAAACAAAACTACATACTTGGTTATGTGTGTGTGTGTGTGTGTGTGTGTGTGTGTGTGTGTGTGTGTGTGTGTGTGTGTGTGTGTGTGTGTGCGTGCGTGCGTGCGTGCGTGCGTGCGTGTTGTAGTAAATAGAGAGAATGGGAGAAGGAAGTTTGTGTGAGGTGAACCTGGTCACCACAGATCCAAATCTTCTCAGCTGTTGCTGCTGTCATATGCTGCACTGTCTCTTCATGTGGCAGATTATGTTTGGCACATTGTATGGGTCACTTCTTATATCATAAGGTAATAAAATGTGTAATCAATTGATGACTGATTAACAGTAATGTACTGTAAATGCTAAATGCCCTAATACATGTTGATACTACAGCAATGCAAAATATCAATCCTGCAAACACAGACGGAGTACTGAAGAAAAATGTAGTACGTAGAAGTGCGGAGCCAGGCTATTAGAATCCATCAACAGGCCCTTAACCTTAGGTGTATAACACTCTCATCTAGTAATACCATTCTAAACTGTCTAAACTGTATTTAAACATGATTATATACAATCTCATTCTCAACAGTACAAACAAAAAACAAAGGGCTGCAAACATTCTAGCATTGTCTTAAGCAACTTTTAACTTTGTTGAAGATCCCAGATGTAGTCGTTGGCAAAGTTCATGATCTGAGTCATGGCGTTCAGTATCAGGATATCCATGTCGTTATCCAGCTCATTCTCCTCATGGTAGTTCTTCACTGGCAGGATGCAGTTCATAGGAACACCCAGCTCATTACTGCACATCTGCATCTGAAATGCATCAGAGATAAAATCAAGTATCTTACGATTTATTTAAATGACCAGGATGTGCTTTCCCTCAGTTAGCAGCAGGAACCTAACAGGAATTGTCCGAAATATATGTTGTGTAGGGGGGCCTGAGCTTTAAATGGACAAAATGCTGTATATTGTTCTATATGCTGTATGTGGCTACGTGCTGTATATATGTGGGGGGGGGTTGTGCAGACTAATTGACACTGTTGGAAACATTGCACTAATTGGACTAAGGGGTGGCCACTTGGAGAAACGCTTGGCTAATTATCCTGTGGAGGACTGATAAAGAGGACAGCTAGCACTGAGGAGGGAGGAGGAGCACCGGGTGCAGAGGATGGAAGGAGGAAAAGTTGGACGAGAGGCAAGAAAACGAGGTGCAGCGAAAATGGGCCATGACGACACTCAACACTTGCTAAGTACAGTATAATCAAAGGAATGTGATTGCACTGCGCTTATGGTTAGAGTGTGTTATTGGCTGAGTGAGAGGTGTTGCTCAGCGTATGTATTTATGGGACATAGCATGTAGCTCCCCTTATTGCTGTGTCTTTTATGGTGTAATCAATGTGGTGACATGAGATATTTTTAAGGCATATGAAGTGTCTGCTGTGGAGTTGCTGTGAATATTTATGCATGTGGGCTTATGGACATGGTTGTTGGAAAGTAGGATGGGTCATTTCCTGGGGAGGGGAGGGGGATATAGCAGTAGGGAAAAGAAGCTAAGTATTGTTTGCAATACTAATAATTTAGTTTGAACTTTTTTAGAACAAATGTAATTCCATAACAATTCACCAATTGATCATTGAGTTTCACACTTTAAGTGGACACAGCTGTTGTCATTCAATCATTAGTACATGAATTTAGTACCCTGCGATTGTTTGGTTCCTTGTCATGTATTGTGTATATGTTAGGTGTACGTAGGTGCTGGTTAAGATCTACATTTATATATCTTCAATTTCGACTCGAAGAAGTATTTTGTTTTCAAGTGTGTTTCGGTATATTAAACCATGTGATTTTCATTACCGACCTCCACAGTTGTCTCCAGTTCCCCCTTGCTCCTGATTTAATATTACAGAATGAATGACAGTTGACTAAACAGTAGGGTTGGAACCATAGATTGTATAATTATGTGAGTGCATACGTATTAGGGGTGGAACCGTGGTGTATTCGTATTGAACCGAAATGGTACGGGCTTCACGATTTGGTGCATGAATGACTACCGTTACATAAGCAAGTTGTTTATGGACACCTAATCTGTAGCCCCGATTTAGCTATGAAGCTAATGCTGGAAACACACTACAGGAGTTTTAGGCCGATTTATGCCAGATTTCCACCTCCCGAGAATCTGAGAAAAAAAAATCAGTATTCATTTTGTTTATAATATCCACTTTCGAGCTGCTGCATAGATCACGTGAGGCGCTTCCTCTGGCACGACAATCTTAATAACATTGTGTAGTGTGTGATGCGCCACGATTTTCAAATCTTGTAGTGTGAGCATGTTTAAGATTTGAGGGAAGAAAATCTGTAAAGATTTTTTTTAAGTTTGTGCTGCAGTGAGATTTCAAAATCAGTTAGGATTTTAAAACTCCTGTAGTATGTTCCCAGCATAAGTGTGAATGATGTGAATTAGAGTCCAGAACACAAAAGCAGTTCATAAAACATGGAACGGACTCAGATCCTTAAGAAACTACAGCCATTAGACCGTTACACTGGCAGCTTAGCAGTTAAAACATCTGTTAGAACATCTGGCCAGTAACCAAATGGTTGTTAGAGCTCATCCTTGAAAAATATGTTGTTACATCTGTTAAAAATCCTAATATGTACTGTAAATCTGCCTGGATGAGAACACCTGCTGCGTACATAACTACAGTGTAAAATGTGTATGGTCTAACAAATTAAATTAAAATCTTGTTTTCTTTAGTATTTTGTTTCTTCAATTAGCCTAGAAATATGTTTAATTAAATGTCATTAAGGTCTACACTTCAATAATATTTAATGTTTTGTTGCTTAATCCGATTGGGTGTGCCAGACCTCCCAGGGGGTGGGCAGATATCCATCCAGGCTCACTTTTGCCTGTTAACAGGAATTTACCAGAGGTAGTGTTTTCTTTACTCTATCAATAGATAAATCATGCTTAAAATTAAGTCAGCTGGATATTTGCTTTACTTTAACAATGGCTTTTATTTTGAGTTCTTTTAGTTCTGAATTGCCATGATTAATGTTATTGTTTATTGATGTTTAAAATGTGATTTACCTTCTCTTTGATTGCCTTGCTGGTGTAGATCTTTTTCACATTCCTGTCCACCAGATCACAAGCCCTGTCTGGCATGGTCATGACAACAACTTGAGGGATTCCTATAGTACAATTGATATAAAGAAGGGGTAAGACAACTGTTTCTTGTGTTAGTACACTCTAAAGAATTATATCATTATCTACTCAAAAAACCTTTGTACCATTAAGTATGTAAATGCTATTAACCTATCGTTGTTGAATTACATAAGAAATTGAGTTGGGATCAAGACAACTTTAATTTGCATAGGACAAATAAGTAAGTCATACTTGTTGAAATATGCACCTTAATAACCATGCACTTGGTTACACATAGGTGCACATCAGGGATATTTGAAAAAAAAAGTCAAACATCCTACTGCCTTGTAAATCAATAGTATAATGCAAAAACATCTGTTGTTTTATAATGGAATGTCAGTTGGTCTGACAGTTTTTATATTGAATTTTCTTGATCCATCATGCTTCATGCCTGTGTTATATAAATATAGAAATGTGCTTCTCTTTCTTTAAATATGTACACAACTTTGTGAAAAATCATCTTAGAATCCACAAATGTTCAATTATCCACAATCCTCTAAAAACAGGGTAACAGGAAGTTGTTAGTATAATTTAAAATATAAATGTTTTGGTTATGTTTACAAATGTTGAGATTTTGCAACACGAATATCAATTTGCATGTTTAGGTTAGTTTAACTTGTTTATTTTTTCTGTGTCAAGGAATGTTTTCTTGATTGCACTTAAATTGCTTCAGTCATTTCAACAATAATGGGCTTAATTGCATTTAATATTAACTGAAGGTAAAAGTACTCAAAAAGCTGTTTTCAAATGAGACACAATTATACTTTCATATAATATTAAAATTTTTATGTTGGCTAAACTCTTTAGAATGATGTTCATAACCCATTCATTTACAACAAATCCAGCAACTTGAAATGCTCCGCGGAGCATCGCTGCCACCTTGTGACTGTTCCGGGAAGTTGAAAGGTGAAGTGCTTGAGTGGACTCAGCTGTTAGGCATTAAGGGCCCTGTCCACTTGCCATTTAGATATTCACCTGCCAAAGCTTTGTTCCATATAAATAGAATGGATTGAAAGGCCATTGAACTGCTTGGCATGGTCATTTGTTTAGTACACAACAAAACGGCGATTGTTATTAGTTGGCAAGGTGACAACATGCAAATCAGTTTAATGTGGAAGTAGTCCGCTAGATCTTTGCAATGGAATGGTACACATAAAAATGGCTGCCACTCTGACCATTCTGCTACATTGATTTGAATTGGAATGGCCTTTCTATACATTCTACTTCTATGCTTTGTTTGCTCTTCACTGGCAGCTTGTGGGCGTGTATGTTTAAACTGTTCCAAAAAATGTTTAAAATCCAGGGAGCTGACTAGTTCTCATATCTAGCACTATAATATGATATCAATGCACTTTTGTTGATAATTATATGAATGAAAAACTAACAAATGAATCATAATTCACATCGTTCTATATCTAGGTGGACAAAGTAGCTTCAGTAGTAGCTGCAGTAGTCTTTAGATGACGATGTTACACTAAATGTAAACCTACTGAGTAGTAATATTATCCCAAAATGACTTCCCGCTCTAGTCTACATTTATGAATGGAATAACTGCATATAAAACGATTTACACAAAGATCTCCATTGCAAACATGAATAATGAAAAGGAAAATGCTTGTCATGTTGACATTGCTGCTTCACGGCAGACGACAATACAGGGCTACAGCCAAGTTGGGAGTGTGCCTATGTTCCCACAGCCCTATGTTCCCACAGCCCTTTGTTCCCACAGCCCTATGTTCCCACAGCCCTTTGTTCCCACAGCCCTATGTTCCCACAGCCCTATGTTCCCACAGCCCTATGTTCCCACAGCCCTATGTTCCCACAGCCCTATGTTCCCACAGCCCTATGTTCCCACAGCCCTATGTTCCCACAGTTCCCACATTTCTAAGATTTGTTTCCAAAATTAGGCCCTATGTTCCTACATTTCTTTTTTCATAAAATTATATTAAATTATCGACACAATTGAACGTGTCACTAATAAAAGAAGTTGTGATGGATTGTTCGAACTGCACATCATTACGGTTTTGAGCATCTCCCATATTGTTTCTTAAAAATGATTTCAAGCACTTCAGGAAAGTGAAATGGAGGGTTGGCCACCATTCAAACGATGGGAGAGCTAAGGTTATTCATGGGGGCGATAGCCCTGTCTTGCCCCTGCCTGCCGCTGCTGCTACAGGCCGGTTGAATTCTGCTGGAAATCCACACACAGCGTGAAGTAATAGTTAATCTGTGCAACAAAAGTATAAATTGTTTTCAAAAACATTAAAGATTAGGGTGGTAGTTATATAAGCTTATATGTGCTGTATAAGTGAGTAGCCTATTTGATCTAACTGTATATGATTTTTCTTCCTATTTTTACATAATTCTACTTTAGCGTTACATACGGTAATTGTCCACTGGATGGATTTGCCTACTGGAGGTCTTTCTCAAGTACTCAATAAAAACAAACAATTATAGTTTTTCTGGTTGGATGCCAATTAGCCTATTTGATATTTGACACTATGTTGATATTTATCCAGACACTAGTTGGTGATTATATTTGCCAGTGAGACTGGACTATTCAAACATGAAAACATCACTTAAGTAACATATAGGCACGTTTGAATATTGAAATACATGTTGAACCACAATTTATTTTGCATCCCACATTGGGAATAGCTGGTCTAAAAATAATGCTTGGGGGGGTGCGCTGTTTGTAAAAACGTGCATATTGTGCGCGGTATATTTGCTAAAATATGGTATATACCGTATGCATATTTGTACTTATAAGCTCTGCTTCAGCCAAAACCCCTTTCCATCAGCCCATTTTTTTTTCTTTTATTGATTGTGACGATTTCTGCTGCTGCTGATCAAAATAAAATTACTCATTCATTCACTTCCAAAATATCTTGTAGGAGGATCTGTATTGGCAGAAATGTGTGCCCCCACAAACTGAATTTGTATTGTTTAACTTGAATAATTGAATTTAAAAACTGAACCTGAATAGCACAATTTGAAATTGAATTTATTAGTTTGAATCTGAATTACAATAAAGTTGAAACTGAATGTAATATTTCAAATGTGAATTCAGTTGCACTGAAAATTCAAATATATACACTTTAACATTCAGTTCTCACATTTCAAATTCAGTTCACTCAAAAAATCTGATTTTTACTGGGGCAGACATCCGGGGCCTTAAGGAAAAGCAGTTGAGTGCCGATGCATGAGCTCGTCCACAGACTCCACACCAGTCTATACCACATCACCATGTCCAAAGACGACAGGTTTGTATAAACGTATATAAGACAACATTTGACAAGCTATACAAATGATAGATCTGGAAAATGTGGCACATTTACATGCCTAAATGAAAGATTTCGGACCCAGCCTTATTTCATTAACTTGCATACTTAGACCAGGGCTCGGCAATTATGGCCGACGGGAGCAACTAACAAAAACGACGTGGTACCAGGAAAATTTGCCCAATAGAAAAGCTGAAAAGGCCAGCCGTGTAGTCGAGTCATGCTGTTTTGTAGCAATGGAAATGCTTTGAAGGCGAGTAGAGGCGAGGCAGGTAGAGTTGAGTCGGTGTTGTACCGAAATCCACCAGTGTGAAGCTAGCTTTTTTAGGGAGACAGCTTCTTGTGGATTCCTAAAGAAGCTAGCTTCACACTGGTGGATTTCTGTACCTGCTGAAATCTTATTGTACCTGACATATGTACGTTTCTTACACCATGAAAGTCTATGGGAAAAAATGTTTTTGGGCCGCACAGGGTGCAGTTCCACCGTTGGCCGCTAAGCCAATGGTTGCTTCAACCTTTGTCTCTAATCCTACCACCTTGACACTAACAGCCTCAGACAATTTTACACATGACGCTTCCTTTACGTGTGTGTCACTGTATTTTAACAGGGATTAAACACATTGTACGTCTGGAAATCCAGACACCTTAATTATTAATTTTTCGTCAGTGTTAGTCATAGATAACGTTTGTATGGTAACTTTTCAAATGGATGAGGCAGACAGGAGGAACAGACACAATGTTTCTGATTGGCTGTCGCCCAACTCTGACTAGCAAAATTTGTCTTAAATTTGCATAAAATAGGATTGATCCTATCTTTTGGCGCTTGTCACTGCAGCTTCGCATCGCCAGGTATCCCACACTGCCCTGCGCGCCCTGTCACGTGACCCAATTGAAAATGAATGGGATGCAAAATTTTGCTAGGCAACACTCGTTTTTGAAATGCCGAGTGGACAGGGCCCGTTAGACTGATTATGTTTGCTACTTAAGCCACCATTACTGACAACGGTATTGGTCATTGTCAGTGTATGCATGTCTCTATGCTACTGTTTACGTTTATTGCATAGAAAAATAATTAATAGAAAGGCCATTTCAATTCAAATCAACGTAGCAGAATGTTTAGAGTGGCAGATCTAGGGTCTAGGGACGGGATACAGCTCATGTCAAGTGGCACAAAACTCCTGCGAGAGTTTGAAGATTGCCTAGATATGGACTTGGGATAGTTTTTAATATAATTTCATTTTGATATAATGATTTTCTGCTCACAAAATAGATATTAACATTGTAATTTTACATTTTACTTTCTGTACAAATAATTTTGGAAATTCCTTTAGCAGCCAGTCAACCTGATAGTTGCCCTGCCTACTAATCTTAACGTTAGTACTGTTAACTCTATCATTAACAGCACTGCTCCAGCAAGCGGGAGGGACACTTCAGTGCCTAGTAGATTCATGAACTTGCATCCAGGTGGCTTCCAGCTACACTATTGTAGCATTTATTACTCCAATGAAATAAAATATGTTCTGAATAAATGTAAATACATAGGTCACGTTAGATGCTTATCACTCCACCGCATTACACAAATGTTTTACACAAAAATCCCATTTATAATGTTAAGCAGAGCCTACTAACTCACTTACATTTTATTTTAGAGTGTAATAATTAAAGAGCTATCCTCAGCTAAAACACTGATACAAAACGGTACTGAGAAACAGAGGGGTTTAAAAATCTCACTCACCCAGGTCACTGGCTTTTTCTCTGATCATTTTCATTTTCTTTATGACGTCCTGTGACATGATAGAGATTTTGTCTGCTGGTATCACATTCACCAGACAGTGAACCTTCTTGCTTGTTGCTGGATTCTTAATGTATTCCCCACTTTTATCAGTTAGTGCCCAGCAGGGATTAAACTGGCCCAAGAAAGGTGAAGACTGGTTAGTTAGAACTTCTGTTTGAATATGTTAATGGTTAACATTAGGGAGTGTAAAAAATGGCTTACCTTATATTCCTCAGGTAGGTGTCCCTTCATAGCATTGATGATGTCATCAGGAAGTATCCCACATCCTTCTGCCGGCTCCAATCCCATGACATCATTAAATGCAAAGGGCAGACGGTTATTTCCATTTTTTATGTAGTGTGTTTTGTACTGGAAGAAAATATTAGTAAGGAAACATACTTATTTTACAAAGATATGCTAGTAACCATGTATTTTCAATTGGAATGTTTTTTATTCATTAGCCCTACAGACCTAATTCACAAACTTACTATTTTGGTGAAGCTTTTGCCACTAGATGATGCCACCAGGGCCCCTTGTGTTATCCGTCCTTGGAAGACATTGTTCACTGAGTTGATGAAGCTGGACTTTCCTGCTCCTATTGGTCCATGTAACAGACATCTTAGCTGGCCTACTTCCGGATCATTCACCTGAAATCTCTTCAGTTTATCCACCATGTCATCTCTATGTTGTTTACTATGAGATAATTAAGAATTCTGTTAAATTTAGATTTTGTTTTCTGATTTTGTTGATCTGGTTAATGTTTACAAATGCATTTCAAGTGATAATTTGAGGGATTTATTTTTTATAATTGCTAATATCGGCATTTGTCAGATAAATGCTAAAAATGTTTTTTTTTATAGTAGCCCTATGACTATGGAGGACCAAGTCGGACAAAATAAGAAATAAATATATAAATAAATAAATGCTCAAAAAATAAATAAGCATATAATTAATTGCACGATAAATACAGTAAATAAATAAATGGAAGCATCTAGGAAGAGAGGTCGTTATAACTTTATTCTGATCGCTCCTGATGAGGCTGGTTTTTCATAGTGTAGAGGAAGCGGCCCATCTTCTCAACACGGTCGCAACATTAATCACACACATAGCGTTCTAATTCCTCCAGTGTATTGGCAGGTTCCATTAAGAGGTCGGAAACTGAACGTCTGTCTGCCGAGTTCACAATTGCTAAACAATGCTGTTTGGTGGGGAAAAGCCATGTAGATTCGACCGATGCAGTATATTGCTAACCAACCAATGGGCAGACGTTTCCCCCCTAAGACACAGCCCCTTCTCATTTGCATAATGAGGCAGAAATGCATACAGAAATGTAAATATGACAGGAAGAAATAAATAGCTTTGAAGAAATAAATAGGGTAAAAAAAATACAAAGGAAGAATAAAACAGACAAAAATATTATAATATACATATAAATACATACATTTAAAAAAGAGGTCAGAAATAAATAAAGTTGAAAATTATAACGGACAATAAATAAATAAGGTAATTATTACGAAGGTGAATAAATAAAGAAGCTAATTAAAAGAGATATATACACTAATGTCTCATTGTATAATTTAATTACTAGATTTATGTATTTACTGTATTTATTGTGCAATTAATTGTATGCTTTGTGCAATAATTGTATGCTTATTTATTTTTTTAGCATTTATTTATTTATATATTTCTTATTTTGTCAGACTTGGTCCTCCATACTTGACTTCTTAAAGATGTATAAAAGGGGAATTGTATCGAGATAACACTAGAAATAAACAACTCTAAGATTGTGGGGAAAGTAAACGTAGACATTCAGTAGTGCACACTGGGTAGGAGATAAATCAAATAAATCCTGTATATTAAATAATTTTGTAAATCATTATTTTACCTACCTCCAACATGTTTTTCTCCATTCACTGTCATATTCTGCTGACACAGATGAAGCACATTTTGAACAAATTATGTTTATTCTATGACCATCTATCTCCTGTTGGCAGAGTCTGTGTTATATAGACTCTTCCAGCAGTGGATCCAGTTAGTAAAATAATGAGAAGTTTGGTTGAATCCCAATTGGGTGTAGGCGGAGCTTAAACATGGAGCTTAACACAATGAGAAAAATCGGAAGTAGTTTATAGTTTACAATTTTTGCTGGTCCAATGTGTTTCAGAGAAGATTCGAAGACATGTATTAAAAATGTAGCAGATGTTCTTATCCATAGAAATGTACAGAGGGCATACATTTAAATTGTTTCATGACAAATAAAATGTACTGTTAATAAGGAGCTTATTGATTTATTATTAATTTAATTAGAATACTATACTAAGAGCAGCCGCGGTCGATGGATCTTAATTGGGGTGGACGGGCTCGTGTTACGCTTGGGACCGGAGTGAATGGAATGGTGTGCAACACACGAAACCCAGTGTTTTTTCGTTTTGCACACTGGGTTTTGTGCATTGCCCACCATTCTATTCACTCAGGTCCCGAGCGTAACGCGAGCCCGTCCTCCCCAATTAAGATCCACCGACCGCGGCTGAGAGAGTAGGTTATAGTTAATGAGATATTGTATACTAAATGCAATGCCTTAGTACCATTAATATCACTACCTGCTGTGAAACAAAGTTAGTGACAGGGAAATGATTAACTACACAGTAATTTGCACTCAAAGCCAGTATGCACACCCTTCATTTTCCATTTTGTCATGACAGTATTTTGCATTTAATTTTACGCATGCCTTCAGCTCTTACCTTTCCTTGGTGGTGGTGGTGATGGTGGTGATGGTGGTGATGGTAATACCATTTTTATTAGGTCCCAAAACATTTTATTAGTAGAATGAAAAAATTAAAGAAACACCACCTCAGTACTAGCTCCCTCTGAAACTGAACCTAAGATGTAGCTGTTTAAATAGGCTACTGAGGCTATGGATACAGTGATTGGTCATTGAAACAGAAACTGTCCACCAATCACTGCTTCAGTTAATTTCACTTTCTACTGTTAAATATAGAATAAGTAGAAATGCTACAGTAGTTCCTCTATTCCAATTATCCTTTCTTGTAAATGGGACCCTTTGCTGGAAGGTATTAACTTAAAGCCCCCTGTGTCATGCAAGAGCAAGTATCCAATTGGCAGTGGATAAATTAAGATTGCTGATCACTTTCAGGCTGGTCAACCACTGGCAGGCAGAAGACAGGCAAGCAGATCACAACCAAGATATTACATAACCTCATCAGTTTCTTTTGCCATACTGTGGCCCTCATCAACAAGTTATGTGTCCCACAGAGACTAACCAGTCTAAACGGAACACATCAATCATTTTTCAATACTGTGCACCATGATTTACTCTAGTACACATTTATAAAAATAAAATTTACTTGTGTCTCTTTGGTTGGTGCTACATGCTAATAAATTATACAGTATGCTTGCTTAGCTGACATTTTCTTCAGTCCTTTTTTTGTATTTAGTTGTATACTGACATGGTTAGAAGCAGAAAATATCATGCCTTTGAGTGGTGTAGTAGTTTTTTTATAGGTATATATAAGATGTTAGAACTATGAGTTCAATTGTACATATGAAATAGTCTGTAAGCAGCACATTTAAATGTTTTATATGATGGTAGTTTTATGTGAGGATTGAACAAATTCTTGAGGGAAAAGATCAAGTAAAATTATGTAAAACAAACTTATAAACAATGTATCCAAAGAAAATTAATGTTCCCTTTCTAAATGAGAATGGCTCAGCTATACAGGTTAACTAATGGTAAGGGTTAGATGCTGTAGGGTTAGATAATCCTGTAACACAGTTTATTCAATTCTACAATCTCTGAAGTCATCATTCTGAGGGAAAGTTATTTTCCACCACTAATGCAAACAATCCTAATAGTATCCCATAGGAATGCTACCAAGAAGAATGTATTGAAATTAGTTACTAATGAAAGATCCACTTATGACTCTCCAAATGAAATACTGGAGCAGGAAGTAAAATACTTCAAACAGATGTTCTCCTTTCAGTCTTCGCCATTACCTTTAACAGATATTAATTGTATGAGTTTTTTCCCTGATAATAACTTAAAACTAACAACTACGCAAAGAGACTCATGCGAAGGACTAATTACTGAAGAGGAAATGCTTGAAGC
>JACXGM010006377.1:0-24105 GCA_016801145.1 Umbra pygmaea | reverse complement strand
TACCTTTAGAAGCAATTTTCAATTCCAAATCTATAATATTTACTACTGTTGTACATTTTCCAGAACACTGCTCACTACATAGCGTTTTATTATTATTATTACTATTGTCACTATTATTTTAAAATTCTTATATTGTTGTAATTCTTGTTTTTAAGCCCACTGCATAGAATCGCCGTGCCATGTCAAAAGTTTTTCTCTGCATAGGATGATGTATGTTATTTGATGCATATGATAAATAAACAACTTTGACTTTGACTTTGAACTGTTGTATCAGGCTGCATCCTGTTTGCCTTGAACAGCACAAGGACATTTCCTAAGATTAAAACCTTTCCAATCCTTCACAATGTGTGTTAGAGAAGGCTAAATAACCACCCACCCATCAAACAGCCTGTTTGACAGGTGGAAACGAGCCTTCCTTTTGACTGACCCGATTAAGCCCCACCCTTGCCCCTCCCCTTGCCCCTCCCCTTGCCCCACCCCTTACCCCTCCCCTATTGTGTTCCTATTGGTACCTTGTGCACTCCCCCCTAATGCTTTCCTATTGGACCTTTGTACACCCCTCCCTGAAACAACATGTAAAAAATTTGACAAGAGGGGTTCAGCCTTGCTATTGGTCCATTGTACGTCATGCCCCTAAACCAAGCTGTCAATTGTTTGATGAGAGCTTCTCTGTTAAACTATTGGTTTAATCTACTTAAATTCACTACCACTCTGCAATGCCCCACTGAGCCCACCTACCACATCATCAAAACATTTTCTGAGTCAACCAAGGACATAGGGCCCTATCTTACACCCAGCGCAAATGAGTTTTTACACCAATGCATGTATCATTCCTATCTTGCACCCGACACATATGGGACTTTTCCCTCCACAGACGCGCGTCGGTAAATAAGGGAATGAACTTGCGTTGGTTGGGCGGTTCGGCGAAAAGAAGAGGTGTGTTCCGGCGCAAACGTTCCCTGGTGCTATCTTGTAGTTACCAAAAACAATTCCACCACTGACCAGGAAAAACCTTGTTAAAAGTCAGTGGCGTATTATTCAGATGCTATTTTAAGGGCGCATGCTTGGCCATAATGTAGCGTGTGCACAACTGGCATACACTTTGCTCCTCTCATCTACACAAATGTAGCAGTTCCCATTATTGCAATACATCATTGTGGTGTCCGAAGATGTGAAAAAATAGGCATACATTTAGTGTACACATTTACCCAAATTATTCAGTATGCCATCTTTGCGGGGAATCCCCCCTTGGATGGGTGGCTGTAAAGGGGACAACGCTAACCGTTAAAGACATGGCTGATGATGACACCATTTCTGATGGCAGCAACAGTGTGTGAAATGCTGTTTAATCGAAAACATGCAGTGTAGCCTAATTGAACGAACATTCGGCACACTGATAATGTGCGTCAGGTGTTTGTATAGAACGATGAGACACTTTACACTACTCAAGTCACAGCATTCTTTGTGCCTTGTTGTGTTGTACACAACATGTCCATTAATCATGGATGTGTGGATGACATAAATGAGGAAACATTAGAGGACTTAGGGCTCCTACTTATGTAGACGTGATGTTAAAATGCATGTGCCGTTGCACTTATCCCAAATGCCCAAGTAGCAGTCAGAATGGGAGAGGAGAGCTTATACAGAAGACTGAGGTAAGCAAAGTAATCTTGCTCTACTGTTAGACTACAATGCAAAAATATTACCATGCATTCATAACCTCGTGATTCAGTGTGAGTATGAGCCCAAAAAATCGGAAAGTATGCCTTATGACATTTCTTTCTTGACATTTTGTGAAAAGAAAAATCAATAGCAATTTGACGTTATAATAGCAATCCGCCATGAAACAAGCGTGCCTGCTCTTAAAATACTGTGTATTTCTTTGAGTTGATTCTTAGCAAAAACCCATTTGTTCTTCCAAAAATATGTGCTCATTCATGTGTAATTACTTCCACCAACTAATCAAAGTATTTTCGTAAACGTAGAATATTCCATTCACAATACATACAATGGTGCCGCTCGAATTGTGGCAGCCATGTTACACCTCCATCTTTAAAATACTGTCACATCCAGCCCTGTAGCTGGGCTGTGTGTCGACTGGGAATGGGGTTTTCTTTATGTATGATCTCTGTGCTTCCTCTGTATGTGTGATTATGCCTCCCTCTTGTGTCTAGTTCGTGTCATTGGTTATGTTTAGATTATTGGTTGCGTCATTGTTAGTTACAGATGTATTTTGTTAGTAATTAGTCTGTCTTAGTATTTAACCTGGTTGTTCTCCCCTTGTCTCTTGTCGGTCAATGCTTCCTGTGGCGTCTCCGTGTTACATGTTCTACATATTTGGACTTATGGAAGAAGACTTGTTTTGCCCCACGAGACAGTATTATTTTGAGTGGAAATAAAAGTATCTTGTATTATCACTACCTCGCGCCTGTCTCTACCTGAAGACGTTACAGATTGACCGACCTTTACTATGAGACAGCGAGGGAGTTCCCGCAAGCCCAGTGAGGGCTTTCCTCTCTCTCCCAGAGTGGAATACGCCAGGAGAGATCTCCGCCGGCTAAACCAGTGGATATGCGAGCAGGCATGGGCTATGGGCTACTCCCCGGAGGATGTTGCTTACGACGCTGAGGGGGTAGCCTATTTCGGAAGCAGCTGGCTGGAGGAGGGTGGCTGGGGCACAGAGGAGAACGTTACCCTAGGGGAGAAGGAGGAGGAGTTGCTGTTGTGGGATGAGGAGGAGTACGAGGAGTTCTGTATCAGAGACGAGGAGGACTGGGACTTGCCTAGCTCAAAGGTAAAGGGTGTTAGCCGACATGCTACGGCTCCCCGCCTGATTGGAGTTGATCCTAGCCGTCCTGTTCACTCTGTTGGCTCACAGTTCGCCTCTGGGACCCCACATGCTACGACTCATAGCTCTCTGTCCCGTTCCTATAGCTCTCCTATTAGCCACCTCACCTCAAAGGTTAGCTTCTACCCTAGCACTCAGGTTCAGGGCAGTGGTCCGTCACCCAGGGTCCCCCGTCTGAGTCCAACCCTTGCTAGCCCTCTGCCTACTCCTCTCAGCCTCCAGACTAGCTCACAGGCTAGGTTTTTCTCCGGCTCTCAGGCCGACAATGCCACTAGCTCTCAGGCTAGTATTAGTAGTTCAACTTGCAGTTTTCTTAGCCACTCCAGCTTCCAGGCTGATGGGTCCCCTCACGGTCAGGTCCAGGGTAGGCGTTCTCCAGAGACCCCCCGTTTGACTGTGAGTACCCCAGCTACCTCCCACAGCCCCCAGGCTAGACCCCCAAGGCTCACCATTATTGCCCCTGTTATTGCCCCTGTTATTGCCCATGTTATCGGCCCCAGGGCCCTAGTTAGTCTCCCTAGGCCTCCCCCACGTTCACACATTAGGGACCCTATGCCCCGTCTAGGGTTGGTTAGATCCCCAGTTCCTGTCCCCAGGGCTTCAGTGACAGCCCCTAGCCCTTTGGTCCAGGGTAGTAGCGCTCATGCTGGAGCTCCCCGTCGAAGTGCTAGGGCCTCCTTTTACGTGGGGTCCGACAGTCTCCCCAAGAAAATTTTCGGGGGGGGCTATGTGGGGTGGGGACTCCGCACCCCTCTTTGGCAGTCTCGTCCAGGAGGAGGACCTGGAGGACCAGCTCACGGCCCCATTCAACAAGATGGCCGACGGGCCGCCTTCTGCACCACTGCCTCCATCAGCAGTCTGCCCACCACCAGAGCCTCAGGCAGCAGTCTGCCCACCGCCTGAGCCTCAGGCAGCAGTCTGCCCACCACCAGAGCCTCAGGCAGCAGTCTGCCCACCACCAGAGCCTCAGGCAGCAGTCTGCCCACCACCAGAGCCTCAGGCAGCAGTCTGTTCACCGCCTGAGCCTCTGGTCACCTGCTCGGCATCACCCTCGGCTGAGACCCTGCTGGGCACAGAGCTAGAGGTCCTACTCCTCCCTCCGCCGCCAGGGTTTGGCGACGACGCCTCCTGGGAGGAGTCCGGACCCCATGCTCAGCCACTGCTGTCATCCGGACCCCCGTCTCAGCCGCCGCTGATCTCCGGACCCCCGTCTCAGCCGCCGCTGATCTCCGGACCCCCGTCTCTGCCGTCGCTGATCTCCGGACCCCCGTCTCAGCCGCCGCTGATCTCCGGACCCCCGTCTCTGCCGCCGCTGATCTCCGGACCCCCGTCTCAGCTGCCGCTGATCTCCGGACCCCCGTCTCAGCCGCCGCTGACCGTCTTGTCAGGACCCCCGTCACTGACGTCCGGACCCCGTCCGGACCCCTGTTGCTGACGTCACCGCCAGGGATCCCGGACACCCTGCTGCCCTGGCCTCCTGACCTGCCTTTCCCCGGGCCTCCTGACCTGCCTTTCCCCGAGCCTCCTGACCTGCCTTTCCCCGAGCCTCCTGAACTGCCTTTCCCCGGGCTGCCAGAACTGCCTGTCCCAGAGCCTTGCCTTGTCCCAGAGCCATTGGCTGCCCCTGTCCCCATGCCATTAGCTGCCCCTGTCACCGTGCCCGTGTCTGCCCCAGTCCCCGTGCCAGTGCCCGCCCATGTCCCAGGGTCCCTCTCTGTCCCTCCAGACCCAGGGCACCTCTCTGTCCCTCCTGACCCCGGGCCGCCTACGGTCCCCCCTGACCCCGGGCCGCCTTATGTCCCCCCTGACCCCGGGCAGCCTTATTTCCCCCCTGACCCCGGGCCGCCTTCTGTCCTACCTGACCCTGGGCGCTTTGTTCCCTCCGGCCCAGGATTCGCTGTTGCCCACCTCGGTGATGTGGGCATTGAGAGAGGGATTCTGTCACATCCAGCCCTGTAGGTGAGCTGGGTGTTCGACTGGGAATGGGGTTTTCTTTATGTATGGTCTCTGTGCTCCCTCTGTATGTGTGATTATGCCTCCCTCTTGTGTCTAGTTCATGTCATTGGTTATGTTTAGATTATTGGTTGCGTCATTGTTAGTTAGAGATATATTGTGTTAGTAATTAGTCTGTTTTAGTATTTAACCTGGTTGTTCTCCCCTTGTCTCTTGTCGGTTAATGTTTCCTGTGGCGTCTCCGTGTTACATGTTCTACATATTTGGATTCATGGAAGAAGACTTGTTTTGTCCCACGAGGCAGTATTATTTTGAGTGGAAATAAAAGTATCTCGTATTATCACTACCTCGCGCCTGTCTCTACCTGAAGACGTTACAAATACATTAGCCTAAGAGGGACATACCTGGATTTTCGAGCTCTGTCTGTCGCGCTTTTACACCAGTGGCACAGTGACGAATGCCAGGGGGAGATTACTCACGACTGCTGGCAAATTTCAAAGTCTGTTGTAGATGTAAGATCATGCCTATTCTTGAGGACATGTAATGGCAGCGTTGGCTCTAGCTGTACAGTAGGCAACAACGTTTGCCTGGCAACACAAACTCGGATTTTCGGTTTTAAAATAATAGAGCTCATGGTTGATTGCAATAATCATTGTTTATTCATTGCACAGGTAGTGTCCATGTTCATGTTTTGCTAAAATTAGTATTCTGTTGGAATAAAACAGACTCTAGTGAATGTTTTTCAAATGTAATTGTGTTTTCACATGAGACATTGACAATTGATTAAATCAAATTGTGTGTAAACATATTTGTTACTTTTATTGAAAAAAACATGTTAAATGATTATTTTTGCAATCACATGCTCTTATTGTTTCTTTACACACAATACAATTGCATTTGGTTACAATTCACGGGCTGTGTAGTGAATTAACAATGATTATTGCATTTAATCAAAATGTACGCTATCGTTTGAAAGAAAACAATAATATCCAGGTTGACGTTGCTGGTATTATAACGCGAGGGGCTTCATTTGCTTGTCATATACAATTTCACCACTAGATGGGAGCAATTCTTACACAATGCAGCTTTAAAGGGAATGTGAGATGACGCTCTGATTGGTTTATTGCATGTTATGCCCAAACCACACCTATGACTAATGAAGCTACTTCAGATCGACCCATTTTTGATTTGCGTCGGGGGCAAGTGTCATTTATCACGCCGGTAAAATAGCAACAGCGCCCGGACCCTCCCACAATGTCACTTGCGTTTCGCGTTTGATACTTGCGTTTCAGATCGTTAAAATAGGGCCCATAGTGTCAAGGTTTTCAAAGATAAGTTTCTCCTAAGTAGGGGGATGTCAGGGTGTTTTGGTCATAGGTGTTCTTGAACATTAGGTTATGTAAACATTTTCTCTATGGTTCTCAGGTGCAACCTTCCAACTCAGGTTGTTTGTGCAGGTGTCTAGAAGATCATAAAAGCATGTGTGAGAGCATTTTTCGTTAGCTGTGTGTTTGTGCAAGTCTCTCTATGGCACAATCAAAGTTGTGTGACAGATTTTGCTTCACTGTTTCTCTAAACAGGGTTGCTGTCTATCTACCATATTTAAGCTCCTAATTGTCAAATTCTGCCTACAAAACATACTGAAAGTTAGCCTCTTGTTACACTGGACCTGAAGCAAGTAAATTCATATGGTTGACATTTGAAAGGAAAAGACTTTGAAAGGATAGACTTTGAATTTTTTGGATTTTTTATGTAAAATTTATTTCAAATAAATGTACACAGTAAATATGGAACAAGATGAAATAAAGAAAATGCATACTATTTTTCAGTTTTTATTTTTCTACATCCTCTTCGATGTACTATACAGTCATATTTTGAGATAGGGTCCTGGATTACCTATAATCATGTCCAACAGGGGATGACAACATAGGTCTAAAATCTTAGAATGACAGAGTGAAATGTATATTTCCACAAAAATCCCAACGTGGTGACGTTTTATCCGGTTCCTGAGGCAGATTAACATATGTGTTTTATAAACTATCTCTGATGTAGTTAGGTTAAAATGGTGATCTTGCTCATTTTTAAAAAATGTTTTCATTCAGGATTCTGAATATGATGAAATCGAAGAGAATAAGAGTATGCTTCAAATGCGTCTTTGTTTCAGAAGCGTGTCCCATGAGTTATGAACAATGTGGTTAGTTTCAGAATAGATGCTTGTACATGGATGGTAATGAAGTAGTAATTTCTTCATAACAAGATGGATTTTATCTGGGAAAACTATGCTCTATATCATTACTGGTACTCTTTGATGACGAAAAAGAAAGATCTTCCACTGTAAGTACTATTTTCTTGTAAATTATGTTTTTTCCTCTGTGGTTTGCTATATTGCTAAGTAGCTGCTAGCAGACTTATGGATCTGTTCACCAGGGACATAGCTCACATTGGTCATTTTAGCTATTGTAAAACCGAGACATGTTCTACATTTGAGTTTTTAAGCTTTGTTAAGATATAGCACTTGTATATATAACCTAAAAATTGCATTTGTGAGCTTTGAATGTAATCCAAATTGTATTTTCTATGAGGCAAAAAAAGAACATCATTGTTTACTTGGCACATAGCTCACATTATGCTGTGTTATGTTATGGTTGTTATAGCTATTGTAAAATGGAGACATTTGCTAGATTCCTGAGTTTTTAGGCTTTGTAAAGATAAGGGACATGTATATATTACCTAAAAATTGGACTTGAGTAGTGTGATTCTAGTCCAGTTTTTTAAATAGCCCGCCGGCGGGATACTGAGCCCTAAGAGGTTAATACTTCTGCCGCCACTTATGTGATTCTCTGTCAACCATGATAAATACTTCTACCTGAACCTATGTGACTCTTTGTCCACCATGTTCAGTACTTCTGCAGGCAATTGTCTAGAAGATCATAAAACCATGTCTGTGCTTTTCTGTCAAGGGACTTTCCAAGGGTCTAGAATATCATAACATCATGTCTAAGCCTATATGTGTAAGAGTTGTGTAATAAAGTTATAGATATGGATTAATCATAAGCCGCTTTCCGACCAAGTAGTTACAGGAAAATAGTTATAGGAACAGTCCCCTTCTAAACAGTTCTCCTAACTACTCTCCCCCAAAACTGGTTTTGCTATTTGCATTCACACTGGTCAAGTGGCTGTAGGAATTGGTAGGAAGGACAAGGGAGTGACGCAAGCACCGAAACTGGCTTTTATAGCGTTGTCACTAGACTTTAGCATAGTGCCACATACAACAACATTTCACAGTTTAATGTTTGTAACACTGCGTGTATGATTGGATATAAGTGTTATCTTATGTCTATGCAGATGATCTGGTTGTTTTCCTGGTTCCTTCAGCGGCTTGCTGTTCGTTCAGATTACGAAGCTGAAAACGACATCCAATACAATTTTTAAAAAGTATGTTGTGTTGATAATGTCCTAATAACGGAGTTCGAACCGAGGCGTTTAAAAACTATACTGGAGTCATAGAAATTGAGTAGCTACTTAACACAAAAGACGAAGGCTCCAGGATATTATGTAGTATTATACACAACGGACAAACAGAGGCCCAATCAGAAACAAGAGTGGTCTGGAGACAGGCGGGTTTTCGGCACACGCTTATCCACTGGCAAGGGCACAAAATCAGAAAACAGGAGTAATCTGGAGACAGGCTGGTATTTCCGTTCACAGATAATCCATAGGAATGTGGTTCACAGGCAGAAACAGGTTAGACTGATAAGACTAAGGAAATAATTGCTCAGTATGTCGCTTAAAATCAAAAAATGCCTCACGCTAAATTCCACAAGCAAACAAGACTATATAAACATGGAGAACAAGACATAGGTGATTAGAATTAAGGTGATTGTGATCTGAGCTGAGGAATGCGTTCATGAGAGCTGGGATGTTGTGTTTCGCTGGTGTCTGGAAATGGGACCCGGGAGACAATGGATCTGTGGCTTGAAGTCCTTACAGAGCCAAACCCTAATGGGCGGCTCCTGACGCCCAAGAAGACTGGAGGGGTGGATGGCCCTGGGGCCAAAGGGCAGGACAGTCGGGATGGTCATGATGAAAGGCCTGGATCAAGGCGGGGTTAAGGATGTCCAAGAGCTTTCCTCAGGACCATATCACTCCCAATCAACCAGGTACCGGAGGACAGAGTAATGGACACACCCAAATGGCCACAGAAGGCCTTCCAGACAGGTGATGTGAATTGAGGTCCTTGATCTGACACGATATCCCCCGGGATCACAAATTGACAAAAGACCTGGAGGAAAAATATACTCTGCCAGTTCCATGCCATTAGCTAGATGAGTGAAGGGAATCAAATGGCACATCTTAGAGAACCGGTCAACCATGACAAGTATGATAGTAATCCCAGCAGAAACAGGAAAATATGTTACAAAAGCCATGGCTAAATGGGACCAGGGTTTGTTGGGTACAGGTAGTGGTAACAGTTTACCTGTGGGCAGTTGTCAGGGTGTTTTGGACTGCGCACAAGTTGGACATGACAGGATGATGTCCTCTCTTAATGAACTCCATCAATATTCTTTGGACAGGATCTGTGTGGTTTTGGTGATGACAGGGTGGCCGGAACTTGAGTAAGTAAGTTAGTAAGTACATTTTATTTATATAGCACATTTTCACAGACCAGAGATCACAAAGTGCTTAAAGACAAGAAAACTAATAGAAATATAAAACCAGCATACATAAAAATCAAATGCTAATGAAAAGCATGTCTAAAAAATGTGTCTTAAGGTGTGCTTTAAAAGTGTCCACAGTATCCATAGCACTTAAGGTGAAAGGGAGAGCATTCCACAGCCTGGGAGCTACTGTGCGAAAGCTCGGTCACCCCTTGTTTTAAAATGATTTCTAGGGACAGTTAAAAGGCCTTTACCTGAAGACCTCAAAGACCACCCAGAGGTGTGTATGTGGAGCAAGTCTAAGATGTAAGACGGTGCTTGACCGTGCAAAGCTCTATATGTGAAAACTGAAACTTTAAAATGGACTCTAAAATAAATAGGAACCCAATGTAATGCCTTCAGCACCGGAGTGATATAAGCACGCTGATTGGTCCTGGTCAAGAGCCTTGCAGCTGCGTTCTGAACAACGTGCAGTCTGTCGATGGATGACTTGTTTAGACACGTGTACAGTGCATTACAATAATCCAAGCGTGAAGAAATAAAAGCATGAACAAGCATCTCCATATCCTTTTTAGTAACTACATGTCTTATTTTTGCAATGTTCCTCAAATGAAAGTAACAGGAATGGAAAACAGATTTCACATGACTCTTAAAACACAGATTTTTCAAAAAATTACACCCAAATCCCTCATAGTGCCACAATCAGAGGTAGATAAGGGCCCAATAGCCTGCCTAATCTTAGGAGAAACATTATCTGGGGCAATGATTATCACCTCAGTTGTATCAGTGTTCATTTGAAGTAGGTTGTCAGCCACCCATTTGTTAATCGAAGATAAATAACTCTGCGATAGTGACAATTTGTCAGGCTGGTCTGGGTTAAAAGAAATATACAGTTTTTGTACTATATACAGTTTTTATAAATATACAGTTAATATACTAGCCTGGAAAAAACCAAATCCTGAACGATTTAGGGTCTGAGATCGACTAATGTAAATGACTCAACTCGAGGGGCGGCACTGAGCGTGCATTTGAAAATCTCACTGTACGCAATTGGATAACACTACGACCAATCACCAGTGGGTTTTCACTAACCCTATGGCGGAGCTAACTGGTAGATTAAACCTTTGCCTTATCCGGTCTGCAAAACAGCAAAAACGTCCTTCATAAAAATTAACGATTTGAGCGTCTTCTGTTCCTCTTTTAGACAAAAAGCCAAGTCTAACTCGTTCATTGTAGCGGCCAAAGCAGTTTCAAACAACTGGTGTAGATCCATAGTGATCTTACAATGTTTACTAATGACTTGAGGTTGCACTCGCAGAGCTGTCGTCATCTGTTTAACATGCCTCTGGCCCACCTACATCAGATACACCAATGTGATTGGTGCAGCTCAGCTACAAGGTAGTTAATGAGCAGCATTACTCTGTGCCAGAGTAACTTACTGAGCAAGTTCAAATTGGGCTCTCGCGAGAACTCTGGATTTCCAGGGTATTAATATAAAGCAATTGTAAGATATGACTTTAAAATCATTAATGATCATTCCAAGACGAAGCAGATGCAAACGGAACAACAAGGGACCCAACACAGACCCCTGGGGCACACCACAGGACAGAGGAGCATGCACTGATATAAAAGTGTCTACTGCCACAGCAAAACTCCTGTCAGAAAGGTAGAGAACCAATCCAGTGCTGATCCAGAAATGCCCACATATTTGTTAAGCCTATTAATCAGAATACTGTGATCAACAGTATCAAAAGCTGAGGTCGAGCAGGACAAGCACAGTACATTTACCTGTGTCAGCAGCCATCAGTATGTCATTTGACACACTAAGGAGGGCAGTTTCAGTGGAGTGTATCCCTCGAAATATAAAGCCAGTACGGTTGTATTGTAGATTTCTGTTGTGTTATTCTTAAGTTTGGCACCTTCCTTCTGTTCAACTAGTATATAGTCTGTCCTAATTGAGTTACATGAGGCAGGTGTGTTCTATGGCTGATTACATGCAGCCGGTATACTCAAGCTCTATTTAAGATTGTATAAACAGAAGGGTGGCGCAAGTCATTATTACATTTTCACTGTCAGATATTGTTACATTGTGTTTGAAGAAGGACCAGGAGGTGCGAAGTGAGTCCCTCAAGTTTGGAAGTATAGGCCTACGCAATGTACATATCTTAGCTGTCAGTGTTTCCTGCCACTGTATAAGAGCACGTAAGCTATATTTGTATACCGTTGTGCACTCGCTTGAGAAGTACCTTGCAACTGTTACTTTATGTTTCCGGATTAGTAAAAATAAATAAATACCAACCATTATTTCTAACAACCACCCTTCTACCTGCCTGGGTCTCCCTCTCTCCAACACTACACCTCAACCGTGACAATTTTGGGGTAAATGTTATTGAATTACTATTTTTAAAACAGCTGAAAAGTATATGAAAATAATCTAGCTTTTGCTGTTTAACACAGAAACCTGCCTGTTACAGGATTTTTCTAGGTAACTTTTAGTAGGGGTAAAAAAATGGCTTGGTGTTCCCTTAAAGCATTTGATAGGAGCACATTGGCAATGTATCAATATCTCATTTAGGATATTTTGGGTTTTAGAATCTATGTGCTACCTGAAAATGTGGAGGTGGTAAATAGGAACCTTTCTCAAAATCTATGATTACAGATTTTTACAGTCGCTAGGACACGTTTCTCAATACTTACATCACTTGTTCAAAACTCTTCACACAGTTCTCCTAACCAACTTTCAGCTTAGCTGTCACAATGTCCATAGTCTTTGTACCAGTTCTGTGTCACTACAGGGTGGTTTCTCCCCTATATGGTTTGTTTTGGTTTTGTTTCCCGCTCTTTGTGTCACATGATCCCGTCACATGTTTTTGTCAGCCTATCAGTTCTGTTTAGTCCACACCTGCACCTCCTTACCTCATTAGTTGAGTATTTAGTCCTGAGTGTTTGTTAGTCCTGTGTGGTTCATTGTTTGTCAAGGTACGTGGTTGTTCTGTTTTGTAGCCTACTTTATCATGTTCAAATGTTTACTGTAGAGTCTGGTCTTGTGTTTAGGTAGTGTTGTCATTTTACATGTCATGTATCATTGTAGTCCCTAATGTTTCTTGTCAAGTTCCTGCTAAAGGAAATAAATATGTTCTTGAAGAAGCGCCTGCCTCCCAATCCTTGGAACCTTGACATCAGCATAGCAGTTACAGTTTTTCCCGATTGCTAAAACACTAAAAGTTAATTCCCAGACCAAAACATTGAAACCGTACCGTTTGCATGCATTTGGTACACACAGGCACCCAATGAATAAACACATTGTCGGCATGGCACCGTAAACAATTCTGCAATATATGGTGTAAAACACTTCACACATTGTTGCATTTTACACACATTGGCCAATGATGAAACACTCTGCAGTCAGCACGTCCATTCAAAAATCAAAACACACATGACATTAGCAACATCCCCGCACACACAGTAAAACACTTACAACAGTAATTGAACACCAATAGGTCACATATGTGGCACTATACATAGAAATCAGGTATGAGCACCTGTCGTGAGACAATCGCTAATGTGGAGGCTGAAGTACCAAGGGGAAGGAAAAGACGAGGAAGAAACGGGAAGAGGGAGAGGAGAACGAGGAAGAGACGGGATAGAGGGAGAGGAGAAAGAGGAAGAGACTGGCAAAAACCAGACATCGGGGCCAAAACATAATTGGTCAGTGCTGTACCTGCCCCCTTATTCCTTGTTCCTCAACTTGATAGAGGAATTATTTTCGGCATGGCGGTGGAAGGTGTATGATCGCCTACCACATGCATGCATGCCGCTCCAGCGAGCAAAGGAGGCATCGTGGTGGGGTCGATCCATGGGTGGATACGCCACAACCTGCAATATTTTCCCTATTGCCTGGCGAGGGAGAACATTACCTGTGATGTGGACGAGGTGATGTGTCGACGGAGTGATCCCTGACCTGTAAGGGGAGTTGTTGTGCTACCTGTACAATGTATCACTGAGGCTTGGTTGCGGGAATAAAAACGGTTTAAAAACTACAAATGACAGAAGTGTCTTGAGGACAGTTGACCAGTGTGTTGTTTCTGCTTTGACTGTTTATTGTTCATGTGCATGTGTGTTAACTATCGATCTGAAGAGGGCCTTTTGAAGTGAAAGTGTTTTAATTGCAGAATGTCTTTTTGAAATGGCAGTTTTTAAACTCCAAGTGTTGGGTCAAGAATCTTTGTGTGTTGAGTGTTGACACGATGAGACAAATTTAGCATTTTGTGTGTTAGCAATTGGGAAAAAACTGTAATGTCACATTCAAAATGCACAAAAACTACCAAATCACTTCATACATGTCTCAAATCACCACATTCTTCCATAACACTAGCAAAGGTTGACAGCCAACAAACACACTTTGTCACCCACAACCCAATTACCTGAAAACACTAAAAACAGGTAGCATTATACAATGTTTTCATCTGTTAAACAAGGACACCTCTCTACCGTCTAGTATTCAATGCAATATATTTTACTGGAATGAATCAGACATGATACATAATTTTGATATTGATATATAATATACAGTGCCTTGCGAAAGTATTCGGCCCCCTTGAACATTTCGACCTTTTGCCACATTTCAGGCTTCAAACATAAAGATATAAAACTGTAATTTTTTGTGAAGAAGCAACAACAAGTGGGACACAATCATGAAGTGGAACGAAATTTTTTGGATATTTCAAATTGGGCAAGCAAAATTATTCAGCCCCTTTACTTTCAGTGAGGCAAACTCTCTCCAGAAATTCAGTGACGATCCAATGTTGACCTAAATGACTAATGATGATAAATAGAATCCACCTGTGTGTAATCAAGTCTCTATATAAATGCACCTGCTCTGTGATAATCTCAGAGGTCCGTTGAATGCACAGAGAGCATCATGAAGAACAAGGAACACACCAGGCAGGTCCGGGATACTTTTGTGGAGAAGTTTAAATCTGGATTTGGATACAGAAAGATTTCCGAAGCTTTAAACATCCCAAGGAGCACTATGCAAGCAATAATATTGAAATGGAAGGAGTATATGATCACTGCAAATCTACCAAGACCAGGGCATCCCTCTAAACTTTCAGCTCATAAAAGGAGAAGACTGATCAGAGATGCAGCCAAGAGGCCCATGATCACTCTGGATGAACTGCAGAGATCTACAGCTGAGGTGGGTGAGTCTGTCCATAGGACAACAATCAGTCTTATACTGCACAAATCTGGCCTTTATGGAAGAGTGGCAAGAAGAAAGACATTTCTGAAAGATATCCATAAGAAGTGTTGTTTAAAGTTTGCCACAAGCCATCTGGGAGACACACCAAACATGTGGAAGAAGGTGCTCTGGTCAGATGAAACCAAAAGTTTTTTGGCAACAATGCAAAACATTATGTTTGGCGTAAAAGAAACACAGCTCATCACACTGAACACACCATCCCCACTCTCAAACATGGTGGTCCCAGCATCATGGTTTGGGCCTGCTTCTCTTCAGCAGGGACAGGGAAGATGGCTACAATTGATGGGTAGATGGATGGAGCCAAATACAGGACCATTCTGGAAGACATCCTGATGGAGTCTGCAAAAAACCTGAGACTGGGACAGAGATTTGTCTTCCAACAAGACAATGATCCAAAACATAAAGCAAAATCTACAATGGAATGGTTCACAAATAAACATATCCAGGTGTTACAATGGCCAAGTCAAAGTCCAGACCTGAATCCAATCGAGAATCTGTGGAAAGAACTGAAAACTGCTGTTCACAAACGCTCTACATCCAACCTTACTGAGCTCGAGCTGTTTTGCAAGGAAGAATGGGTAAAAATGTCAGTCTCTTGTTGTGCAAAACTGATAGAGACATACCCAAAGCAACTTACAGCTGTAATCGTAGCAAAAGGTGGCGCTACAAAGTATTAACTTAATAATTATTAATAATAATTTAGCACGCCCTATTTTTCATTTTTTTATTTGTTAAAAAAGTTTGAAATATCCAATAAATTTCCTTCCACTTCATGATTGTGTCAATTGTTGTTGATTCTTCACAAAAAAATGACAGTTTCATATCTTTGTTTGAAGCCGGAAATGTGGCAAAAGGTCGAAAAGTTCAAGGGGGCCGAATACTTTCGCAAGGCACTGTATGTTATGAGTAATTCAAGAATTTGTACACACTATCGACCAATACAGATAGAAGAGGAATGCTAAACAACTCGGTTTTCTGCATTTGGCCACAGGTTCACATCCATATCACATCTTATGTCATTTAGGGGCAATACACCTAGGAAAGAACCTTCTGGCATGCATGATCCATCACTGGCAATGTTTTGTTGATATGTCCAGGCATCCAGCATTCATTGCGTCCAGGAGGGACATTTGATCATGTGGATGGTGGTCATAAACCTTCCACCTCCATGAGGAAAATATTTCCTCAATGGGGTTGAGGAATGGAGAGTAAGGTGGGAGGAAAAGTGACACCATTCTGGGATGGGCTGCAAACCCCTCGTTTACTGCATGTAACTTACTGGTTTGTGTAACAGCAGTCCATCAGGGAATATTGCTGCGCACATTGTGATGTTGGCACCCCCCTAACCCGGGACATCCACTGTGGCTCTCTTCCTGGTTGCCCTGTTTTGGCCAAGTTGAAACCAGCCTCATCCACAAAGATGAAAATGTGGGGTGTTTACATGCCTTTAATCTCAATGACTCTCTAAAGTTAATCCACAAGGCAACATAAGAGTTAAAGTAATACAGTAGGACCTAATAACCTAAAAAAAATTATTTGTCTGTGTTTGGTGTTGTTCAAAAACAGTTCTGTATTTTATTTTATCTTACCTGGACATATTTGTTCCGGAGTTGCTTCAGAGTTCCTCTCAAAAGGCACAGTGTACAACTGCCTCATCCCGACCTGATGTTTTTTCAGGACTCCTCAAATAGTTGTTATGCTTACACTGTGAATTTATGCAAAAGTAACGTTGTCTGCCAAGACTTGGTCTCGAATTTCTGTGAGTTTTATGCCATTGTTTCTGATGACCATATCAAAAATGCCAGTTTCCTGCACATCAGTGAACATCCTACCTCTCCTGTGTGAGGTAACCGTTGAGTCCTAAGCAAAAATGCAAAAGCAATTACACATAAGTGGGTTTGGAGTCTTTGCTCTATTTACTTCTGTGATGTGCAGCTCAGTCAGATGCCTTAGCAGAATACAAGTTACCTGTTTGTTTGCCGGAAAACTCTAACAATAGATGCCACTGTTGAGCATTGAAGATTTGGCTGCACTCTCAGATCAGCCTCTCTCATTGAGAGACCATAATTTATTACATTATCAACTACAGTAGCTCTGATCTCATCTGAGACTACAGCTCTTGGTCTTCCTCTTATTCTTCTTCCACCACACATACGTTTTCCTCGCCCCCTCCCAGCCACTCTTCTTCCTCTTTCAGCCACTTCTCTATCTCTGTCTGGGTCCATGTTTACATCACAATACAAAACTATTCTGAAGTTTAACAGTTTTGAAAACAGTATATGTATACATGGGCAAATTGGCCGGTAGGTACACAAAGTTTTGGCGTTTTTTTTGTGTCGAGGTGGGAAAATAATTAATGTAATTTAAAAGATGTGATCATTGAATGCATTTTGTGCCAAAGCAATGATAAATGATCCACAGTTTAGCCCACATATACTTCTGTTGTGCTCACTGTGTGAAGAGTTTTGAAAAAGTGACTTAAGTATTGAGAAATGTGTCCTAGTGACTGTAAAAAACTGTAATCATATCTACAACTTTATTACACAACTCTCACACACATAGGCATAGACATGATGTTATGATCTTCTAGACCTTTGGAAACACCCATGACAGAAAAACACAGACATTAATTTATTATCTTCTAGACAACTGCCTGCAGAAGTACTAAACATGGTGGACAGATAATTACATATCAGGCAGAAATATTAAACATGGCAGACAGAGAATCACATAGGTGGCGGCAGAAGTATTTAACATGGTAGACAGACAGCAACCCTGTTTAGAGAAACAGTGAAGCAAGATCTGTCACACAACTTTGAGTGTGCCATAGAGAGACTTGCACAAACACACAGCTAACTGAAAATGCTCTCACACATGCTTTTGCGATCTTCTAGACACCTGCACAAACAACCTGAGTTAGAAGGTTGCACCTGAGAACCAGAGAGAAAATGTTTACATAACCTAATGTTCAAGAACACCTATGACCAAAACACCCTTACATCCCCTACTTGTGAAAACTTATCTTTGAAAACCTTGACACTATGTCCTTGGTTAGATTTTTTGATGATGTGGTATGGGGGCTAAGTGGGGCATTCCAGAGTGGAAGTGAATTTAAAAAGATTCAACCAATAGTTGAACAGAGAATCTCTCATCAAATTATTGACAGTCTGGTTTAGGGGCATGAAGTACAACAGACCAGTAGCATGGCTGAACCCCTCCTGTCAAACTTTTTCCACCTGGAGGTCATAATGTTTTGGCTGTTTGATGGGTGGGTGGTTTCTTTATCTCTCTTGTGTTCCATCTTCCTGTTTAACCACTGCATTTTCCCATTCACGATTCCATCAAATAATCAGTGAGGAATACAATAAAAATACAGGAACAACTAATGTGACACACCACCTATATCTGGGCTTATGGTCACCAACATAATTTTTATTATTTACATTTTATGAAAACACAGATTCAGAGCTTTCAAATGGTATAGCATGCACTGAAATAGAATAAATATTTGGAAAGCTATGATGCTTCAATGTTGACACACTTGGACTTGCATTACTGGGAAACTGCCCCTCAAAGATTTGCAAAAGATCTCACCCCCACAGAGATCCCCTTTGTTCACGCCCATTCAAGATCGTCCACACTCTCCTAAGCCTTAAACCCACCCATCTTTGGCAGGGAATGACAATAAATGTTAAGATACTAACTGTTAAACAAAGGCAGCAAGGTGATTGACTCAATCTGACTTTCAAGCTAAAAAGACGGTGAACCTAAAGTGTCTAATTTTGGAACCACATAACAGTAAATCAAATACCATCCCCACTGTGAAGAATGGTGGTGGCTCACTAATGTTTTCAGGTGTGTGAGCTCTAAAGGCATGGGGAACCTTTTGAAAATTCATGGCAAGATGAATTCAGCATGTTATCAGACAATACTGGCAGACAATTTGCATTCTTCTGCACAAAAGCTGTTACTGCATGGGCGCTCTTGGACTTTCCAGCATGACATTGACCGTAAGCACAAGGCCAAGTTAACCCTCCAGTGGTAACAGCAGAAACAGAAAAATACTGTTGAATATGAATCCAATGAGAAATATAAACAAATTGTTTTGCACTCATGTTGTCTTGAAAATGGTACATCTACATGTATTGAAGATGTACCGTTATATTATATAATGGTAGATGTACACTCACCTAAAGGATTATTAGGAACACCATACTAATACTGTGTTTGACCCCCTTTCGCCTTCAGAACTGCCTTCATTCTAGGTGGCATTGATTTCAACAAGGTGCTGAAAGCATTCTTTAGAAATGTTGGCCCATATTGATAGGATAGCATCTTGCAGTTGATGGAGATTTGTGGGATGCACATCCAGGGCACAAAGCTCCCGTTCCACCACATCCCAAAGATGCTCTATTGGGTTGAGATCTGGTGACTGTGGGGGCCATTTCAGTACAGTGACCTCATTGTCATGTTCAAGAAACCAATTTGAAACGATTCGAGCTTTGTGACATGGTGAATTATTCTGCTGGAAGTAGCCATCAGAGGATGGGTACATGGTGGCCATAAAGGGATGGACATGGTCAGAAACAATGCTCAGGTAGGCAGTGGCATTTAAACAATGCCCAATTAGCACTAAGGGGCCTAAAGTGTGCCAAGTAAACATCCCCCACACCATTACACCACCACCACCAGCCTGCACAATGGTAACAAGGCATGATGGGTCCATGTCCTCATTCTGTTTACGCCAAATTCTGACTCTACCATCTAAATGTCTCAACAGAAATTGAGACTCATCAGACCAGGTAACATTTTTCCAGTCTTCATCTGTCCAATTTTGGTGTGCTCTTGCAAATTGTAGCCTCTTTTTCCTATTTGTAGTGGAGATTAATGGTACCCGGTGGGGTCTTCTGCTTTTGTAGCCCATCCGCCTCAAGGTTGTGCGTGTTGTGGCTTCACAAATGCTTTGCTGCATACCTCGGTTGTAACGAGTGGTTATTTCAGTCAAAGTTGCTCTTCTATTAGATTGAAGCAGTCGGCCCATTCTCCTCTGACCTTTAGCATTAACAAGGCATTTTCGCCCACAGGACTGCCGCATACTGGATGTTTTTCCCTTCTCACACCATTCTTTGTAAACCCTAGAAATGGTTGTGCGTGAAAATCCCAGTAACTGAGCAGATTGTGAAATACTCAGACTAGCCCGTCTGGCACCAACAACCATGCCATGCTCAAAATTGCTTAAATCACCTTTCTTTCCCATTCTGACATTCAGTTTGGAGTTCAGGAGATTGTGTTGACAAGGACCACACTCCTAAATGCATTGAAGCAACTGCCATGTGATTGGTTGAGTAGATCATTGCATTAAGGGGAAATTGAACGGGTGTTCCTAATAATCCTTTAGGTGAGTGTATATTATATATTACGAATTCTCCAGGGGTATGCAAAATGTTTAGCCCATTTGTATACAGAACCCCAGGTCCGAAATATCTAGGACAGTATGAAAATTGAAAAAAAGTATTTTGAAAGTTAAATTAATTCTCTACTATATTGAAAACACATTACTAACACATTATGTGTGTAACGTCCAGCCCAGTGTGGGCTATTACTAGAATACGGTTTAGGTTAGGTTAGGCTGGTATCATGTAGATCTGATGATTAATGATTACATTCAGCCATGTTCTATTAGTCAGTTAGTTTACTATATACTTTCCAGTTTACTATATATGATAAAAAAAACAATGTGATATTCAGGGTTTTTGTTTTAGATTCAGTCTCTCACAGTTGAAGTGTACATATGATAAAAATTACAGAGCTCTACATGCTTTGTAAGTAGGAAAACCTGCAAAATCGGCCATGTATCAAATACTTGTACTCCCCACTGTATATCGTGGCCAAACTAGGGAGAGGTTTCGGGCAGTGATTTTCTGTGCGTTGTGTTTGATTTTCACTGTGTGGGAAGGCTGTCCAGGAGCTAGACTATGAATTTGTAAGTTGTGAAAAGAGTTTTGTTGAAGTTTGGAAGTTTAAGTGTACACTGTTTACTTGTATGTTAGCTGTCAGTGTTTATGCCACTGTGAGTGTATAGTAAGCTATATAAGTGTACTCATTGTTGCCGGCAACTGCGATATATTTATGTTTCTCAGATTGTTCATTTAAAACAAGCAACATCCATCTACTGCCCACTCTGGTCTCCCTCTCTCCTCTCCACCACACTTAACTGTGACAATGTGATGATTTACTGTAGCCTGTGAATGTAATGTATTTTTGAAAATATACACTAACTTCTAATCTGATTACTTCAACCCACTCCAAAAAAGCTGGAACAGTCAACTGTTTACCATTTTGTAACATCACCTTTTCTTTTAATGAATAATTATTAAAGGGAAACTTCACCCTACAGCTATCTGAAGGTGCTAGTAGCTTCTCCCAGACATTTGTAGAACAATGAGATATGTTTCACCCATGCCTGGCTAGTGAGAGAGCAAGATTTGAAATTTTGTGGGGAAACTTTATACTCTGACATCACCCTGTGGTATGAATGTACTGTGGAGAAAATAGGCATCCCTGTTATACTGACCTGGCTTTCAAACCTTACTCCTTAAAGCCTCGGTTGTCCTTGATTTTTTAAGGTATAGCTTGTCTTTCTGTGACGTTTCTATCAGCCGTTTTAATGCTACATAGACGAGGTGGTATGATTTCTTCAGTATGTGTAGAACTACAACGCTGGCTTCCTTGTTCCAAGCCCCGCCCACCCGGCATGGTCTCTGGATTCTGTGAAACAGTTTGTTACCAAAGTCGCTGTTAACACAACTGCTACTAACCTAGGATTTGCAGATGTTGAATTTTACAACTTGCTTTTACATTCTGAGTGACATCCAACCATACATGTTTGCGCCCGAGTACACCGAAGAACATTTACAACGAATGGAGTTTGATATTCAGCTTCAACAAGGCAGGTGATAATCCAGTTGAAACGCGGTTAAATTATATCTGCCTAAGTGCTTCTGTGGGAATATGTCCATCCATGACTAATGAAGAAAAAAGCATTTGCTACAATGAATGGGATTGTGGACAAGCTTTACTTGTAAGGATTGAACCAAAAATGACTGACGACCGCATATGCGTCACTGAATCACTGAAGTTTTCCAGCACACATGGAAAGAGACGTATAAAGAGGACAATTAACAGATGAGTAAGTTTATTAAACCTATTTTCTGTACCTTGATAATGGAGCACACATCATGTCTTTGGTAATTTTATTGTACTGTATGTGTAGTGTACCAGCTGTATTTAGTAGTTAGCTGAGTGGGTAAATTACTATACCTTACTATATATAGGCTACTCTTTCTAGATAAAGAAAAATGGATGGGATCGCATTGCTTTTCAGCCGCTTTCGGGCTGTAGTGCCGGTTAATTTAGCACGTAGATCCCTTTCATAATCTTATTTTTATTTCACAAAGTTGTATTCAAACGCATTCATCTGCATAGACCCTTTGTTTCCAGTTGACGCTGCACTCACGCTAGCTCTATCCCGTTCTCCCTGAGTGAGAGAGCTGACTGATGAGCCAGAACATTAAATAAGTACTTCAAAGGATTTAGGAAAATAGACAAATTATAGAATTTTGTCAGTGTTCTCCTTTAACATGTTTCTTCCTGGCCTGTCCCTAATGAAACCTGTGGAGCCGACAAGTGATTCAGCTGAACGCTCTTGGAGAGGATGACACAGAGAGGAGGCAACAACGAGAAAAGAGGAGAGGGAAAGAGCCAGATAAGGAGGGAGGGCAAGGCAATAATGTAGGTAGAGCGAGGTAGAGAAGGAGAGAGAGGAGGATAGATTGATGGAAAGGGCTATAGAAGGAGAGAGAAAGGGAATAAGGAAGAGAAGAAGAGATGAGAAGGAGGGAAATTGGAGACACTGGCTGTGTATGATGATGGAGTGAAAGTGGAGGGATAGAAGAACAGCGAAGAATCGCTTTGTCGAGCGATGGGCTTGGTCCATTTGCTACCTGTATGTGGGTAAATGAAATGCTTCTCTCAGGCTCGTTAAGCCTGATGCTCTGTCACAGCCAGCATAGCGCAGCACTGATTAAAATGCACCCTCTGTAGCGGCAGGGCTGCGGTGCTGGCTGGCAGACCAAAGTAGAGCACTGAAGGCTGAGGTTACACTCCTGGCCTCCCGCTGCGCTGCCACGGCAAATGGGCCGAAAGGTCAAGCCTTGGTAACCCCACAGCTATGCCTTATTTATCTAGCCTTTAACCCCAGCCTCAGGGCCAGAGAGGAGATAGGTGATGGTGGGGGAGACAGAGGGAGGGAGGTTCCCAGGTTATCTATACTCATTGTTCTGTCCAAATGCCATGCAGACAAATGTTTCTCCTCCCCAGTAAGGTTAAATCTGAATCGAAGTGGGACTACACAAATGTAAAGAATACAAAAATATTTGAACAGCTCTGATTGGTAGGGCTGGTACGATATGCGTGTCGCGATACAATATGCACTCCAGAGCCTGTTCGCCTAACGACAGTATATAATGTCCGCAGCACAAACTTGGATATTTCATTCAAAATGATAGCGCTCGTCATTCATTATAATAGTTATTGTTTATTTATTTCATAGATGGGTACTGGGTCCATGTTCATGTGTTGCTACAATTAGTCTATTTTGGATAACCACATACTCTAGTGAATGATTTTCAAATGTACTCGTGTTTTTTTACATGAGACACTGACAATATATTCAATCAATTTGTGTACAACTTATTTGTTACTGTTTTTAATAATCAGTTATTAAAAACATGTTAAATGTGCCGTTTTTGCTATCACATACTCTTATTATTTCTTTACACACAATATAATTGAATTTGGTTACAATTGACTAACAATTCACTTTACAATGAATTCACAATGTTTATTGCAATTTATTATAACTAGTGCTATTAGTTTGAAATGAAATATCCAAGTTCATGTTGCGGGCATTGTATACTGTTGCCGGGCGAACGGGCTCTGGAATGCATATTGTATAGCGATACGCATATCGTACCAGCCCTTCTGAGTGGTCACAGAAAACAATTAACAATAATTACATAAATTAATAAAGGGCTGTAAAGGGATATTTTGAAAACTCTGTATAAGTACAGTCTGATTTTTATTTTATATTTTTACGTAAATCCTTTGTTTATTGAATTTTGTAGTTACAACCAGTGATGGGCAGTAGCGTCGCTACAAGTAGCGCCGTTACTAGTTTAATTACATTTCTCAGTAGCGTGGTCGTAGCGTTGCTGTTTTCTGAATCAAATAGCTTTACAGTAGTGAAGCTATTATATTTATCAAGTAGTGCGGTAGCGTCCACGCAAGCTACATTTTCACGAGTATTTCTGAAGCTCAACTCTGAA
>JACXGM010006376.1:7154-33014 GCA_016801145.1 Umbra pygmaea | reverse complement strand
TTTTAAGAACTATGCCAAATGTCACATTTATCAAGCTAAAATCTGCTATTTCTTAGATGTTGATCAGCCAATTCAAATATAGAAAAGTAAATATTCCTACATATCCAGAAGAACATCATTTACATTGCAGGTCAAGAATGTGTAATATTTATTAGATGTCAATGGTTTACGTCTCCTTCCCTAATTAAGTGAGAGAAACGTTTGTAAACGCGAACGCAATAGACGTTTGCGTTCGAATTTGCCCTAACTAAGCATTGCAGAAGTTTTGTGTAAGATGAGAATGTCGGTTTGAAGTGACTTTCTCCAAAACAGGGATAATTACCTAATCATATTATTCGTTTAAGGTATTTTATCGTTTTATTATAATCGGTACACAATTAGCTGTACTATCAATGTAATCTATTGAACAAAATATAAATAGGCTACATCATATTTCTTTTAAGTTATATTTCTTAACGTTATTATGTCAGAACTCAGAAATACCACTATTTTGTTCACCCAGAAGTTTTGCAAACTACCGACATTTGTCTTTCCTCGCTGAAGGCAGCTTTCAGAGGCTAGGTCTGGGGCGTTGCTCATGCCGTTTTCTACAGTTACAGTATGTACCGAATTGCATCCTTCATTATTTCCTGTACTTAAATGTACTGGTATCGGTATCGGCCCATCCCTAGTTAAGGCCCTGCTAGTAAAAATATATAAAAATCTATCAAACTCATCAAAGCTGCTCATTATTTGAAAAAGTCCTTTCTCTTTTAAAAATACTTCTATGACGCGGTTGTACAGCACATCTTTGCGTTAAGTTCCAATAAAAGATCTTGCCCAGTGCTGAGAGTCGATCCTGCCCAGTCCTATGTTCGCCACTAAAAAGCTACTTCTTCACCTCCATCTGCCATTCTGCTAAAAGTAAAAAATCTAACAATCAAAAAATTGAAAGTTTAAAAATATCGGAGAAGGGAGACCTAAGCTGGGAGAGCTAAGCTAGTTGTTGTTCGGATGGCAAACTTTTTTAAAAAAATTTTTGCAGAACTTTATTGAACTGCCCCTCCTATCAGAAACAGAAATGATGCTGACGTAAGGCTTGCAGAAACGCTTTACTCGGTCGAAAGTCGAAACCTGATTGGTTAAAAATATGACAATAAACAACATGGTCCTGATGGGCTTCAGCTGCGCTAAAAGCAAGGCAACTAAAAAGAACGTACTGTAGCAATGAAATCACCATAAAGACTAATTTAAATGAACTTTGTAAAATATAGTGTTAATGAAAAAATATATTAAAAAAATACATTTCTGATTCTGATTATCTTTGGGCCTGCAGAGAAGGCCTTGCAGGCCCTGACGGCCCACCACTGGTAATTAACCTGAAAAGAAAATTATGGTATTTTACTGGCCATTTTAATGCCAGTATGGTGTCCTGTATTACAGAACATGCAAAGAAAGGATGTCAGCTGCTGCTGTAATTCTCCTGTTCATTATCAGTGTCATGTACTGCTGTAAAATGCAATGGCAACTAAATTCTAAAGGGATGAAAATGATGAACGGAAGAACAAATGTCATAGCTGTCTGATCACTAGCGGTTGATCCCCCAATTCAGAAGATAGGAAAGTGGCACAAGATGATAGCTCAGATCTGGGATGTATGAGACTCCAGCTGTAACCTCCCAGAAAGTCTGGCTAGCTAACGATAGAGGCTACAGTACTGTTCTGAACAGGCTTACTAACATCTTGCTAGCCTGTATTGAATATTAGTTCTCTGTGGTTAGCTTGTCAAACGTCAGATTAATCCAAGCTGTATTGTAATAAAATAAATATTGAAATCAAATTTTTAACTAATAGTACAAGTCAAAATTCAAGTCCAATTGCTTAAGCACCAGTCGTTATCTTTGAAGTCACCAAACAGTGGGTATATACCATCCATAAACAAGGCGAAAAAAGGTATGTCTAATTTCTGCTCCGAACTCACGCACGTTTGACCAGACATGAGTAGCTACTAGTGTTGACGAAGAGTCGGTTAATTAAACCGGGAGAATTGAGTGTCAGACGTGAAAGAACCGACTCACTCCTGGTTTTTGCCGAATGAGAATTAACGGCACGTTAGGTAGGCTACGGTTCACCAATTCACAACTCCCATTAGGCTAGGCGAGGGAATATTTCCATCATGAGCTTATAAATAATGAACATAACATCACCAAGTATTGATAAACTGTGTACGTTAACGGCTACCTTAATGTGTTTAGTTGATGCAAGTATTCAGCAAAGTGTGATCAGTAATTTTTAGAATGTAGACTGTCACGAGAAGACCGCGCACCTCCGCACCAGGGTCCTTAACGAGATCGAAAGTAAACGTGCAACCGCTCAAACACATTTGGCCCAGATGTGGGCCGGATCTGGGCCGACACTTCTGGCTAGCTGGGTAGAGGCTGTCACAAGAAGAGGCTACTGAACAAGACCGTAACCGAGGGTACTGCATGAGTCTAATGTAATCAAACTGGTGTCCCCTCCCCCCGCGGGCATGCGAACCGGTGACCAAATCTATCAACTCGGTACACCAACTAACAACCGTCCGCTTGAACCGACTCCCGTTAACAGTAAACGGTAAAGTGTAAAACATGACATGGATTTCTGGAGAAATCGGTTTCTTCATACAGTACAGTATAGGTCAGTTGGAATGGACTTAGAAAGTAGACTGACTGGACCAGAGTTTGATTTTACACATTTACATCGATATTGGGCACATATACTATCAATTATTGGGGGGGACAAAATGTCCTTCTTTGAATATTGGTGGGGACGTGTCCCCGTGTCCCCCCATACAATTATGCCTATGCCCCTTACAGATCATGTTTTGCTTATGATAATTCACTTGTTTGTCATTATAAAATAAGTTTCAAACAGTTTTTTCTGTACACTGGCAAAAACTACACATTTAATTTAACACATTTATTTTATTTATTCTTAATATATTTAGTCATAAAAAATGTGTGGATAAGAAGTACTTATTTGGCAATTCTTTTTATATGTATCTGTATCTTTACTCAGAATGGGCGTGGCTTAACCGGAAGTGTGTGTGGCCTACCCCTGAAATTTTTCCTTGACAGTTATTTAAACTGCTTACAGAAAAAAATCTTTATGTCATACAATTTGTAAAACCTGTCATTCACATAGCAGAACCACACTCCAAGTTTGCAGAACTATAAGCTGATTCTCAGCCTTTCACTCAGTTTCACTCAATTTCATAACACATATTTTGCAAAACACTTCTCACATATTACATTAATAGCTGAACCGATCATTAACCAATCACTGTTTTGGAATAGGCTAATAAATAGACAGATTACCTGTTTAGAACAATAGATGCAGACATTGCAGGGAGAGCAAGGGGATGAGAACGACTACAAGGTAGAGGAGGTAGAGGACAAGGGCGAAGAAGAGGTGGAAGGACAATAGTGGATGCATGTGGGGACAAAGAGACACTGCTTCTGTCCAAGGTTGGATATGCCACTCTAGGAGATTCTTTCCTCGCTTTTTAGCAAGAGAGAATATTGTGTGTGATGTAGTCTAAGTATTGTTTCCAGACCAGCCCAGAGGAGTGATGCACCTTAGCACTGATGTCAAGACACCAAACCACTCGACAAAACTTCTTTCCTATAAAACTTCTACTTTTGTTTTACATATGTTTATGGTTTCCTTACACATTCCCAAATGGCACATGGTTTTGTCTTTCTATTACGTGCTATGGTAATTAGAGTAGTGTTTTTTGTAAAAATAAATATTCTGTTTCAACGCATTTTGCATTTTGTGTGTGCAGTTTTCAAAAAAGGAGAAATAGTTTTGAAAATGTGTAAGACTGAAATTGGTTGATCAGAAGTTGCTATATTAAGAAAAAAAAACTATTTATAGAACAGCGCCTCGGAGCAATGATTTTTGATCACAAGAGTAAGATAAATATTTAAAATGCTAGAGAGAGAGTCTGTGTGTGTGCTCCACAGTCAAACAGGTAGGTTGTATATAGTATATATATTTATTTATTATAACATTTAAAGCCTACATATGTGTGTGTGTGTGTGTGTGTGTGTGTGTGTATAGAAAACTTTCATTTGTAATATTTATGATCTGTAGTGGGAAAAATGTGTTAAGTTAGCCATTTAAAAATATGGAATAGTTGAATGTAATCATCCCATGCATGATCTGACTAAAGGATTCCGTGTTGGATGAGCAGTGCAAAAAGAATCGGCAGCTGGGTGATTTGGTTGGATGAACCATGTATCACCCACGGCATCCCACAGATATATCCAAGGAGTTGCAGAGCTGCCGACAAGGCAGGGTTAGTGTGGTGTTCTTAGTAATATGATGTAATATGGTGAATATTGTGAAAGACTTGAAATCACAACATAATGCAACCCTTCCATTTAGTCATAGTGACAGCAAATGAGTTCGATAGCAAAGAATGCAAGACATGTGTTTCAAAATGGCTGATGTTAATGTGCAACAATATGTAACCTTGTTTCCATATTATGTCAAACTCCACTCAACCCTTCACAACTACTGTAACTGAAACTAACTTCCACAATTTATATACGGCAATCAAAGGGGTGATCTTTCATTTGGTTGTATGGCCTCCAAACTCAAGCCAATCATCACTTATCACTGACTCCTCCCCTTTATTTTCCAGTCCAGCTGTATCTATTCAACATTTCCCATCATGCCGTTCCCTTCAGTGTATATCTGTAACCCTCATTTTCTCTCTCTTGCTCTCTGCGTTTGAGGTTGCCTGTTTGGAGGTCCTCTTTGATTACTGCCTGAGTTCTGGTCTGGTTGTTGTCGGTTGTATAAGTTGGGCAGTTTGGGTAATTAGTGTTAGCATTTGTGGTAGAGTAAGAGCTGTGTTTGGTTGCTAGTGGGATAGGCCTATTTAGTGTGGAAATGTGTTCATGTGTTTAGTCTAGTGTGTGGTATGTAGTATTTTTGAGTTGTGTACATTGTGTTATTGCTAAGTGTGAAATATTACCGATTTGTTCTTTTTTGTTTTCCCAGAGGGGGAGAGGAACATGTGGGAGTGTCAGGACAGATGCCCATGGGCTTACACCACCCGTAGGGATACTTCTCTGTCTATACACAACAGGGTAGATCTGAGCGGCCCACTCCCTGTACTTTAACAGGGCACATTGATCGAGTGCCAGATAGTTTAGTTGTGTGTTTGTAGTGGGTTAGTTAGGTTTGGGGTGGGGTTTTCAATATATGTTATTTGCTTTGGTCATACACAGCCTCTCCTCCCAAAATTATTATTTAACATTTTAAATTTACCTTGGCTAAATAAAAGAGCCCACTGTAGAAAGGTAGCTTGGTTAATGTGTCCTTGCTTACACCTAAGACTCCATACTCCTTTCTCTGACCACTTGGGCAGCAAAGTGTAGCATCCCACTCCCCTCCTGGGGAGCATTGCTTAACACATGGGGGCTCATCCGGGATTTCATTATAATTGTGGTAAGTTAATGATTATACATTGTGCATATTAACTGAGCAAAAAAAGAACATCCCTTTTTCAGGACAATGTATTTGAAAGATAATTAGTTCAAATACTAACACCTTTATAGATCTTGCTAGTAATGGTTTAAAGGGGTGATAGAATGCAAAACCGAGTTTACCTTGTCATTGTTGAAAAACGATAGTTCGTTGGGTAAAATGGACATATAGTGAACCTCAAAGTCTCATTGACACCTCTTTATATACAAATCCCACAACTTGAAACTGCCTCTGTAAAAAGGGGCAAATCTCAAAAAGCCACCTAGTTGACGTCAACTCGGTGGCTCCACCTTATTTGGGTCTGGTCTGTACCTTTGTCACACCCCAAAATTTACATACAGACCAGCCCACTGGTGTTCTGGCTCAACAAAACAAAATGTACTGTCTAGGTCACAACTGAACACTAGTTTAGCTGCACGCTGCTCCTTGTATTTAGAAATAAGCAAGGAATTTTTTCAGGAATTTTAGAAATGAACCCCGGTCGTACATGCAGTGTTCCAGGCTGTACAGGGAATGGTGACAGTTTTCATAGTCTTCCAAAGGAACCAAATACTCGACGCGCATGGCTGATGTTTGTCTACAACAAGATCCTCGTGAAGTTTGACACTCAGTTTTTTATTTGTTCGAACTATTTCACAAAAGAAAGTTTTGAAAACCTCAGAGTTCAAAAACATAAGTGGAAACAACTAACTTTATCATTTCAAATTGTATCTAGTCAATCTTTCAAAAACAGTGTTGTGTAGATACAATAGATTTATTTGCACGTTTTTATTTCAGAGTACCTTCTTCACAAGAAGGACGACACATGACTGCACAGCATGTCAAACAGATACTCCAACTGTGGCATCTCATGGGACACAACTCAATGTCTCATATGACATTGAGACCTCACCTACGAAGCAAAGGTAACCGTTCTAATTATTCTTACAAAACCAGACATTGGTCTTTGTGTGTTCCAAACGTGTAACATTTAGACTGGTTAGCATTTAGCAGAGCAGTGTTATCCAAATACCTTTACCAGGACTAAGTACTTTTATCAATGGTATAAGCCATTCACAACAAATGAACTACTCATAGGATGAATAAAACTATTCATCTGTATTATCACTGATTGGTCTGATCTCAATCAATTGCATTTGTTTTTTTATGTAAAAAGTTATTTAATCAATAGTTATGAATGGGCCTATATACAAAATATTTTAATGAATAGTAATTTCTGTGTTGAAGAAGCAGTTTCATTTACTTATGCTATTGCCTCACATCAGTATATTGTCTTTAGCCACTGAGCAATCAATAAGACGCCCACTAAAATGGTCTCCTCTTCCTCCTTTTCAAGGCATACAGGCAACAGTATTTTGCAAAAGTGTGGCAGCAGTCTTTGAAGGGTCTGAGGCCAGCAAAGAGACCTCACCTTGAATTGGAGGAAGAAGAAGATTTTTCCTATGCAGGCACTGACCCTAAATATTCCACATTTGATGCTGCACAGTCAGCTACAACGGAGAAAGAATCATCTCAGCGTTTGTAAGCAAAGTCAAACTCTCACAATGCAGCAGTGTTATTTAAACACATTGTGACTGTAGTCAGATTATGCATTTGATTTCACTGAGATGGACAATGTTGTTTTTCTTTATTTTCTCTAGCTGTACATCACCAGGGTCATCGTATGGTGATGCAAAATACATTGTTTTTGAGCAATGCCTCCTCCGCCTGTTCGAGACCTGCCCTGTGTGCACAAGTGTCATTCTCGTTGGTGATATGCGAGAGATCTCACCAGGTACACTTTTATTTTCAGTTTTATTGATAAAAAATTTAAAACCTGTTGCATTCTAGGTCATTCTGCTAAATATGGGAGCTACACAATGATGGATGTGCAGAAGAACGAAATCGCTGTCATACAGCTGGTGCAGGTATTTGAAATCCTTAGTACTAACGCAGTAGATCACATGTATACGCACAAGAAGTACTGACAATATTGTCATTACAAACCCTTATCAATTTTATACATAATGTGGTCAAAATGGTCAGAAGTGTGTGCACATAATACCCATATTTGATACAAAATGTGAAAAGGTTAATGCATACCTATTGTATGTGTCTCTCTACACAGAGCAACGAGGTGGGGGGAAGCTTATACATGGAGAAGGAGGGTCTTCTAAGAACCTTGGATCTCCTACATCAAAGTGGTGAGAAGTTGGACTGTATCATCACCGACCGTCACCCTCAGATCCAAAAGTTGCTGAGGGAACTTAAAATCACCCACTACTATGACGCATGGCATGTAGCAAAAGGTAATGTGACCTATTGTTGATGTATTGTTAAACACATTATAAAGACGTTTATTTCTGAACACATTTGTGAGATGGCTATCAAAAATGTTGCACAAGTTCAATGATCACTAAACAATTTCTATATCTTGCTATGTTTGGTATGTTAACTAATTTCATTAGGCTTGTCAAAGAAGCTGGAACAACTTAGCAAAGACAAGGACTGTGCTTAGGTGAAAAGGTGGCATAAAAACATAGTCAACCACCTGTACTGGTGTGCCACAAGCTCCGTCTCCGGAACAGAGAAGGTAGCGAAATGGAAGTCTGTGTTGAACCACATTCAAGATGTCCACAGTCATTCTGACCCAGCTTTCCCCAAGTGTTTACATCAGCAAAAGGTCTCAAAGGACCGTAGCAAGTGGTTTCAACCTGGTCTGTATTCTAAAGCAATAATTACACATGTTGTGTATCTTCATCAATATTCATGGTTTTTAATTACAATTTAAATGGACTTTCTCTTAGGTTCATCTGCTCTGAACAGAATTGACAAGGTCCTAACAAGCAAAAGGTACCTTGGTGATGTTGAAAAGCTCAGCCATCATTACCAGACATCAACTGTGGAGTCATACCACAGTGTTATTAATCGGTTTGCTCCCAAAAATTTTGTTTTCCCCTTCATTAAAATGCTATGCAGGTATGTATGCTCCCTATGAACTTCAACATACAATAAAAAAATGTCTTGTGAAATGCAAATGTGAATTGGGGACAAATTGTCTGCAGAAACTGGTTTTGTTTAGTAAGGGTGTGAGACGAGAGCAATAGTCTGGAGACATCAATCCTAATTCACAGCCTTTAAAATGCAAATAATTTCAGTTTCAGGCTGCTCTAACTCAGTGCTTCTAAAACCTCTCCTAGAGGACCCCGAACTAGCCATGATTTAGATGTATCACAGAGTTAGCACACCAGAATCAACTTATCTGACCAATCATCAAGCCCTTACCTGCTTGAATCAGGTGAGATAGTTCAGGGTTACAACAAAACTGTGAGATGGCTGGGGGTCCCCAAATAAATGTTTGAGAACCACTGCTCTAACTGAAAGGCACTTATATCAACACTTGTTAGAGCACAGCTTTGACACAGCTTACAGGTTTTGCAAATGACTTTGCTGTGATTTAACATGATTATTTTTGCTTGTTGTGTGCATACAAAAGTGAATTTCTAAATTGTTCAAAAAATTCTGTCTTGTTTGGTTTAGGTTGTACCTGGCAGCCATGCACTTCAACGAGAATGCTGAGCGCCCACAACGGAAGACAGCCAAGGGGAAACTAATGTACAGACCGATGTTCCTGAAGGCCAAAAGGGGAGGTTACACCGTCAAACAAGTGAAGACAGAGACAACAATTTGTAAGTTTAAAAAATATATTTAGTATTACAAACGATAAAATCAGTGTCCAACAATATCGGCGCTAAAGATTACTTATTTATTCACACACACAACAGGCTATGTCCTAAACCTGATGCAACTGGTGTTCAAGGACATCATCCATGACCCGGTCCCTTATGTGGATGCCGTCCAGCGGATTCCTGTGCCAGAAGACCTGTGTGCTCAGCTTAACAGGCCTTCCATCGAGGATGCTGTTGCTGAACATGTGTCCCGGTTCAGTCGAGGGGGGGGTCTGAACCTGACGTACTGTCCTGAAGCATTCAAAAACGCCCTCCTTATACACAGCACCATGCAAGAGGGGATCACAACATGGACACTTCTTCCCAGGAAACCCCAGCACCAGCTGACAAAGGTCCTGTAGGCCGGGTGTCTACATAGCCTGCAAAAACACCAGGGTGGAAACGCACACTTATTTCTATTTATTTTAAAATTCTATTTCAGAGTATACATTTACATTTTAGTCATTTAGCGGACACTCTTATACAGAGCAACTTACAGTTAGTACATGGACTTTGTACCTGGAGAACCCTAGTGTGAAGTGCCTTGCCCAAGGACACAATGCCATTTGGCACAGCAAGGAATTTCACCAGCAACCTTACCATTACTAATCTGACTCCCTAACCACTGGTTATATCTGACTGAAAATCTGATATGAATCAAGTGCAACACTGTATGATTGAGTTGAAACTAATTGTCTAATTTTGTTTTCCTGATGAAACCCTGTGTTTTTGTAATATGCTGAACCAATAATGAATGTGTATTGGTTACACATATTTTATTAATATACTGTAAATGCTAATACTTGTATCAGATTGGCCTTACCTTTCCATCCACCTTTTCCTAAAACGGCCAATGTCAGCTCTGTAAATATTCATAGCATTTTGTAATTAATACATATTGAGGCACACCGGATCGAGGCCAGGATGGTCAATCATGCAGGTGATCACCTCAGGAACCTGGGTCATTCTTCTCATGACCTGTAAAAACAAATAATGATCCTGCTGTTATTTCATAATTTTGAATTATTAGAAAGCATAAAGTAGCTTCAGTGAATATATCTGGAATTTTAGTTACCTGTCGTATTTCCCGGCAACATATATTTTCTCTGTCCTGGGGCATGCGTGAACAGTTTCCACAAGTACACCTGGCAAGGGGAGATGGATGTAGTTGTAAAGACACATATTACTACATGGAAAGAAGGTAATAATCAGATGACCTAATCAGACATTTTTGGAAGTCCCAAAATAAAACCCAAATGACCAGGTAATGGAAGTTTGTTACTTCCTATTTACCAAAAATAATAACTTTTAATCTTGGAATACTTGGAATATCATGTCACTGCTTAGTTTATACATGTATAAAAAAGATTACAATGCTGATGTATACTTTGAGTGCGAGCAGCTCTTATTTCAATACGGGAATATATTTGCAATGTTCATACTGTGAGACACCTAAGACAGTGCTACCGGAGACCGGAGTACGGACAGCACTTCCGATATACAAACAGAACTACGTTTTGAAATCGCCCGGAATTCTCCTTTAACTGCTCGCTTCAGGTCCTTTTACAACATTTAGATCGGATTAAGATCAAGACGTTGACTTGTCCATTTCAAAACCTGTACTTTATTCTTTTTTTAGATAAAAGACTCAGTATTTGGACAGATGACCTGGCAACTTCCTTTAGAAATCACTGTTATAATTCAGATCTCAAGACGTCCTAGCCCAGATGGAGCAAAACAGGCCCAAATCATGATATTACCACCACCATTTCGCAAAATGGAATACGGTTCTTATTAGGGATGGTTACCAGAACCAGGTATAAAATGGGCCCTGGGGCTAAATTAAGAGACCATAGTGACAATAAGCACCGACAATCGGTTCTGCTTTCGGTACCGGAGAAATTAGGAAAATATTATATAGATTACGCTATTTATTACACTATTGATTGCTACATAAACTTTAATTTTGCACATTTTCTTTCACCAACCATTTCTAATTTTCTATGAGATTAAGTCAATTGTCTATGATGGATTTTGCTATTCCAAAATACAGGGTGCTGCATACTGCTCACACGCTAGTACACACACACACGCCAAAAGTGGAACAGGATTGTCTGCTTTACAAAAAGATTTGGAAGTAAATAAAATGAACATTTAGCGTGCATCATGCCAAATATTCCGACAAAAGACAGCTGACAAATTTGAATTCCTGCTGGGTAAGGTGGGACCTCTCACCTGTTCTCCGTGCATCGTTCACACTACAAGATTTCGTAGTAAAAATATAAAACATGCCAAATAAAATGGGGCGTTAGTTGGTGGGTCTATGTTCATGTGTTGCTAAAATCAGTCTGTTGTTGGATAAAACAGATGCTAGTGAATGTTTTCCAAATGTATTGTGTTTTCACGAGACACTGACAAGATATTCAATCAAATTCTGTGTACAACATCTTCGTTACTGTTTTTAATGAAACGTTGTAATTGAAAACATGTTAAATGTTTGTTTTTGCAATGAATTCACAATGATTATTGCAATGAATTAAAACAAGCACTATTATTCTGAATGGACAAATCAGAGTTTGTGTTTCCGAAATAATATAGTGTTGCCAGGCGAACGTGTTTGCCACCCCACTAAAATCATTCCTGGCAAGCTGGGATTTCGCTCCACCCTGTGAGTTTTGTCGCAGACCTCAAAAAGTAATCTGGGACAGCTAAATCGTCTCTGAAATTGTGTAGTCTATACTTGGCATAAGAGTAGTAATATTATTAAAATCTTAACGAAACCCATCCCTAGTTCTTATGCTGGAATGCCAAATTGAATGCATTTTTGCCAAATTACATAAGGTTTTTATTAGGGATGGGTACCGGAACCCACACTACAAGATTTTGTAGTGAAAATATCAAACATGCCAGATAAAAATGGGGCGTCTGCGACAAGTCAAAAACTAGTCTTAGAACTGCTCACACTTAACGAGCATCGGTGACGGGAGCGAGTTGCAGGCGCGGTTGTAGCGGGGTGGCAAACACGTTCGCCTGGCAACACTATATTGTGTAGACAACACAGATCTTTTCATTATTAGACTAGAATATTGTGATGGATAAAATCTTCTCCTCTTGCTCAGAACAAAGAACAAGACAGCAGCAGTTTTTCCAGTCCAAAATAGACTTTATTGAAACATCATAAAGCCAAGTTATTCTGCAGAACAATTTACCTGTTAATACTGTACATCGCTTTTTTTTACCAATCCTTATCACCTCGCCCAGCCTATATGTTAGTCGGTTCTGATCAACCTTGTAACTTACTCCACCATTCTCTTTCACTGTTTCATCCAATGATGTATTTGGTCATCCCTATGTTAATTTATGTTAATGTTTGTAGACGTGCTCTCGGATACCCTTATCAGAAAATCCAGAACTCCCTAAAAACAATGAGGCCTTGAGGGCTGTTTATTTCGGCGGTTCTACTGAGTCATTGAGGCCTCCTGATTACCAACAACCTTGATGGTATTTCAATGCACTTCATTGTGACTTGATATAGCCAATGAAGCCAATATATCATTATACAGGATGATTACGTTCACCGACTATACTACACTCTGGAGACAGATACCTAGTCCCCGTTGAGGCATTGGGGGCAGAGCCATAGCCTTAGCCATAACAAGTGGCTCTGGGACAGGGGGCAGAGCCGAATTATACCCATAGATTGTATAATTACTGGATATAACCATGTGTGATGTCACCCATTGGTTTGTGAAGATCTGATTTGGGTCAACAAATCTGCCATTACGGGCGCAGACATCTTGGTTGCAGATGTGACGATTTTAGAAGAGAGGGAGGAGTAATCTTAATAGCTAACAGATATTAATTGGGTTGCTAACAAAAAACAGTAATAAAACAAAATGTAACATTACTTACCAGAAAAAGTGAACTGCAAACTCCTTTGGGTGTCTTGTCATACAACCGAACACCATAGCCACGCCCTAAACGCTCCTTTGCTTTATCGCCAATTTTATCATGATAAATTGCAGAAGGCTTAAATCTAGCGATTGAGATCATATACTTATTATGAAAATGATTATTACCTCAGTAAATCAAGTATATTATGTCTCTCATTCTCATAGAATATTACAGAAACCAAGCTCTTTTGCAACCAGGCGTTTTGCCCCCAGCTGGAATTTAGATTAGGCGTGGTCTCTGTTACTTGGTATCGGATCAAACTCAAAATTAGCAGTATCGCCCACCTCTAATGAGGGGAGATTACATGTCACCTTTCTACAAAAATGATGTGCGCTTTTGTAAGAGTGCGTGCAATACTGATTATTTTTACACAAAACAAGATTTCTGCACAACGTACATTGGTGCGTGTTAATATCGGGTGTGTACTTTATGCGCTAAAATACAGCACAAAGAGGTTTGAAAGTCAAAATTTCAGATGAATGAACCTTTGCAGTACAGATTAAGAGACTGAAGTGGTAACAAGGCTGGAAGTTACTCGTACATTCCTATTCCTATTCCTATATCTCATGAAGACATTTGGGACCAAATACAAACCAAATTGACTATAGAAAAAGATAACATTTTTCTAAAAGATTATCGAGATAAACTTCATTTCAAAAACCACAAATTCTTTTTGGGTAACCCACAAATCCTAAGGCTACATATTAATCAGGATGAATTTGAAACTTATAATCCCCTTGGGTCTAAATGTAACAAGCACAAGCTGTGTGCAATTTATTATACAAGCTGAAACATTCATTTAGCTTTACTTGTTTCGCAATAGCCTTGTGAAACAATTTGGATTGGATGACATTTTGAAGCAATTGATGACCTTAAAAAGCTTACACCAGAAGGAATTATTGTACTTGTTGATAGTGTGGAAAAAAATGTTTGTGCAGCTGTCACAGTTATATCTGCTAATAAACTTTCCTCTCACTTAATAGGTGGATTCAGCATGTCATTTAATGTTGGTAGAATTTGTAGCCACAAACACCAATATTAAGAGATGTGTAAATTAATCTGACTTTGTTTTGATGTTCACAGATACCACTTGGAGTGTGTAAAAGAAAATCCTTACATGAAAGCCATTTATGGTGTTACCAGAGGTTGTCCTTTTGACAAACTGGACTACTTTGATGTCACAACCTCACTTCCACCGGACGTGATGCCATGGCCTTTTTAAAGGTGTAGTTCCTGTAGTGTTGTGCGTTGAAGTAAAGTTCATACAGAAAAGAATCAGAACCATACAAGAGTTTAACTAGGAGCTGAGAACTTACTTTTGGACAGAATAACAAAAAATCCTGTTTCTCTTTCTAAAACACGTCTACATAACTGGAATGTAGTAGGGTCTGCGTCACAGAAATGGTGTTTATTTCACCTACTGCCCTTTTTGGTAGCACACAGAATCCCTGTAGGGGGGCTGTAGCTATTGGCATGTTTACTTTGTTGTGAAATTTCTGACATTATAATGGCACCAGTTGTAAAAAAGGAATGGCTTCCTACTCTTGATCTCTAAACTTCTGAGTTTTTGTAATGTTACTCACTCCAAAATGTCATTATTTAATCCATTACTCTTGTTTGATGTTAAGCTTTCGGCCTTTGCTTTCTTTATGGTGTTTGAGGTTTGAGGGCAAACATCAATATGATCCATTGTTTTTCCAGATTAAATACACTTTTACCATGGACACAGAGTGGTTATTGTGTGGCAAGCTGTTCCTTCCTGAATCATTTTGTTGTCATTATTATTCATACTGTGTGAAATATGAGAATTAATGGACTGTCCTCTCACCAGGGGCCTCATTTATAAAACTTTGCGGTGGATTTGCGTCAGAATTGGCGTACAGACGAAATATAGGACGTGCGTACGCAAAGAAATAAACCCATGCGCACGTACGTCCTACGCTGTTTTCCCTTTATAAATCACAATCAACTCTAATACGTGGCGCAGCTTTTGCGGATACATGTCAAGCCCATAATTGTCCATAAATAGTCAGTTTAACTCCCCGAAATTAATATTCATTGATTGAGAAATCATGGCATACACAGTAGTGAGGAAAACCAAAAAAGCAACTTCACTCAATGTCAAGTAGAAAATATTGTTGGCGAGGTGGAAAAGAGGAGGAAAACTTTGTTTTATGCGCACAGTGTGCCTATTACGAACGGCGAAAATGCGTTGGAGTGGCAAAAGGTTGCAGAAGCTGTGAATGCCGTGGTCTAAATAAAAAAAAGTGGTCAGAAATCAGTCGATGTCGAAAAGCGTCTATAGCGCTTCATCGCGAAAGTGTCTGCCACGGGTGGGGGAAATGGGTAACATTAGAGCAACATGTCTGCATCACAAGTTATTTGGACATTGGTGGAATGAAAATGCTTTCGATTAGTGAAAGCATTCTCATTCGGTCTCCTTATGGCAACATGAGTGCAGTCAAAAGCATCGATTACATTTGGGATACCGGACATAGCTGCAAAATGTGCTTTTTGATTGCCTGTTCACCCGCCGTACGGAAACTTCATGTACTTATGTGCCAAGCCTATTATACCGAATACGTCTCGCATAACTCGGCTGAGATCCCTCACTTGTCAGTAAATTCCATCTGGAAAGTGCAATGTCGCCAGAAATCCTGTTATGAGTTATATGAAAGGCGCCAATAAATAATATTCATTTTTAGGCTAGTATTATAATTATAATTATTATCTTCTAACATTGCAAGGTCAGCTATTGTGCGTCATTACGCATTGTGATGGCATGGCTTTTTATAACCATCCATTTGATTGTATCTGATAATCTACAGATGTATTAATCTAATTGTAAATGTAAAATAGTTCTGCACAAATAGAAAATCTTGAACCTTTCAAAATGCTTAAGACATGCATCACGATGGAACACATTTAAAAATTAAACAAACTAAATGCATATAAATGAACACTATGTTTCTGTATGTTATTACGACATTTATACTATGAAAACAATATTCCCCAATTGACAATAAAGACTATCTATTATCTATTTATTATCTATCTCATCATCATCTATTTATCTATTTATCTGCACCGCCAGACCGAGACATCGACAAGATTAGTTTTAAACATGATTTTGTTCTGTTTACCGTATTATTTATGAGGATGAATTACATAACATGCCAATATAATTTGCCTACATATATTTGAGTGTTCTTTTTGCAAATATGTGCAATATGTCCTTCATTTGCCTTTACGTTAAAATCTTGTTGTATTTCTCTGCAAGCTGTTAATTGTATGCATGGCTTTGTGACATCTTCATATTATTAATGAGAGGCAGTATTTCGATTTCGGTTACACAACGCTCTGCAGTTTCAGACGGATCTACAGTAGCCTACGTGTTCCATCCTTCTGCCGATGGTGTCGCCATTTCTCATTTCACCCGTTTTTGTGCGTACGCATGGGTCAGAGTTTCCGTGAAGGACCGCACATTTTCCCGTCAAGTTTGCTTTTTATAAATCCCAATTATTGCGTAGAGAGATGCGTACGTCTTCTTTTGTGCGTACGCCAGCTTTATAAATGAGGCCCCAGGTGAGGAGGTTGATTACCAGGCACTAGATGCCTACAGTGTTGATGGCAAATTATTTATTAGCACTAGGTATTCTTGCTGAAGAACAACTGCCCTATGTGCAGCACATTATATAGCCTGTTTAATTAGCTGGATATCAATTTGTAACAGTACTTTTAATTAGAACAATTCCTGATTTGTAAGGATTCTACAGTAAAGAACATTTCTTGTATTCCTGTTACTTTGTTTGAAACTGTTACTGTTTTAAATTACTTTTTCATAACTCTGATTATATTTGCTGAGTAATGTCTAATGAGCTTTTATGTGCGATTAACAATACATTGTCTCGACTCACCTGGGGCCTAGATTTGGGGTTAGCAAGGTAACTTTAGCTTTAACCCTGGGTTTTCAGTATCATGACGTTGGGTCACCTGTTACATCGCCATGGCAAGTTATGCTGTGAATCTAACCTGCTCCGGAGCAGGTTATAGTCGAGATAACTGATTAACCCAAACAAAAGCACCGCCTACTGACCAATCAATTCTCGATTGATAAATGGGTCACCATTTTGGGAGTTTCCATTGGCTTTCTCTGATGAGAATCTTTGTCACACATGTTCTCAAGACCTCGGTGAGAAATATATAGATTATCAGCGGAGGGAGTGATGTGTCTATGTCAGCTTTTTGAGCCGTATGTGCCATTGCAGTTCGATACATTGAAGTAGTGCGCTTACAGTTCCACATAGCTACTTTATGCATAGTGTTGCGTTTGTTTGTGACAGGTATTTTTATGTACAGTATTGTCTGTGTGATATGGACCAACATCAATGTATCCTCTTTCACTGTAGAGACAGTACATACATTTACTATTTACTCCTACAGAACTTGTTGAACAACCAAGTATTTTGACATTAATTTACACAACCTGTACATTTTTTATTTCCTCCCATGACAGTTTAACACTGTCAGGATTGCAAATGAAAGAATACAATAAATAAAATTGTTATACACGATCAGCATTAAGCAACACATTGGTAATTATAAGCAATACACAATTGTCATTATAGTCAGTGATATCGATGACCCTGAGACATTTATAAATACACGGGTGGCATTTTTTCCCAGCTTTCCTTCCTGCTCTATGTCTGGATTATATTTTGTATGCTCTTTAAATTTCTCTAAAATTATCGTTTACTACAGTTGAGCAAAATATGCTGCTCTCTCAGACTTGTCCATGTATGCGATTGGTCGGATGATGCATACACCGCCCCTTTTATGTGAAGGCGCTCATCACTACATTGGGAAATCTTGGGTCGATTTAACGAATAGATAAGAGATGTCACAACGGTGGTTATCTAGATCGCAATTGTTAGGTTCAGTGAAGCCGGGTAATGAAAAGAAATCCAGGGCATGTTGAACTTGCTTCGTAGTATAGGCCCCTGCTGTTGTGAGATGATGTAACAATTCTCTCTGTAAAAGAAAGTTTATAAATAAAATATGTTAAACCTGCATGTATTTAAGACAGTTTATTTAAGATATATGATTTGCACAAGATAGGATTAAAATGTCTTTGTCATTAGGGGGGTACCCTGTAAATAATTTTAATAAGGTACAATGTTGTGCTTTTATTGCAGTATGCACAATTGTTTCTTGGGGTATAAAATTGCGAGAGTTTGTGCAAGAATATTATGCATTTCATTCTTCCGTAAATAGCTACAAAGCTTATATGAAGAGAGAGAGTGGGATTTATTCTACAATGGCAAGTCCAACTCAGGAAATACCTGAAGAGCTGAAAAGAATTTCAACTTTGATTAAGGGTGATTGATGGTAATATCCAACCATACATTTGAGCTGAAATACAGTGAGTAAGAAATACGGGAAGGGTTCCTGCCCAACTTTATCGGTTGAATCCATATAGCCGCTGTTTTGCTGCTGTCCACCGGGAGCTCTCAGTGGCAACAGAGACAGAAAATGTTTTGTTGTTAAGAGTGGAACAAAGGAAATGTTTTTGCTTAGAAGATGATCTGCCAAGAAGATTATTTTATCTGTTTGTTTTGACGCTCAAATGGACCAAGGTGTTTTTGAAAAAACTAGCGCCAATGTAGCATCTCGTGATTGTGTAAATACTTTGAGGAAAGAACGTAAAATGAATTAAATGCCTAAAAGAATTTGACCATTTTATGCACACCGGTAAATCCCAATTGATAAATACCACTTGTTCTTAGCATTAGTGTTGGTGCACAGTCTCTAAGATTTGCCTGTCAACACACCCCTAAGTACCTGGGGGAAACAAATAAGCTACAATGAGGTTCATTAAATGTACGACACAATCCACATTTCCAAGCTTGACAGAAGGTGCCATGTAGTGTAAAATTATGAGTCCATGATTGTTACTCGCTTCACCAGTAAAAAGTAAAAATCCACTAAAGATAAAAGTGTTACCTATTGCATTGAGAAGTATGCTGTTCTTCAAACAAATATGTTCAACAAACAGTAATAGGCATCTAATCAGTAATAGCGTCATAAACATAGAAATTAAATCTATAGAAGACTTATTAAACTGTTTGGCATGGTCATTCGATTAGTACACAAAAAAATGGCGACTGTCATTAGTTGTCACAGTAACAACACGCAAATTGGTTTAATGCGGAAGTGGAGCGCTAGATCTTTGCACTGGAATGGTACACGTAAAAATGGCTGCCGCTCTGACCATTCAGCTACATTTATTTGCATTGGATTTACTGGTGTGCATAAAACGGTCAAATTCTTTTAGGCATTTAATTCATTTTACGTTCTTTCCTCCAAGTATTTACACAATCACGAGATGCTACATTGGCGCTAGTTTTTTCAAAAACACCTTGGTGCTTCTATAGATTTAATTTCTATGGTCATAAATTTTCCTAAATACATGCCACAATATTTTTTCTGCTGAATAAATTGTATTCCAAGCTCATGCAATCATATTTAAAAGCATATTTTCCACCATATGAATCAAATTGAGTGGAATTCTGTTTGGTTCATTTAGCCTACTGTACTATTCTTCAAGTGGACTTTTATGTCAATCTAAGTGCCATCTACAGTATTCATCTGACCGTTTTTAGGTAGGTATATATGTAACATAATTTAAACAAACTCATTATGATTCCGACCCTTTAAGCAATGTGCGAAATAGTGTATGGAAAAAGTAGGACATAAGAATAATAAGGGCATCAGCGGGTGAATAGGCTTACCATGCTACAATTAATAAAAGTATGAACTTTTTATTCGTTCCCGGTTTTCGGATAATAAAACACTTTAAAACACACTAAATGCTGTATCAATTATTACATTAAATGTATTTTTGATGCTACAGGAGCAGCTTGATGTATTTAATTTAGAAAACCTTAAGCAAACAGCCGTTGTTGTTTGAGTATTGGGCTGGAGTATTAGCTACTTATAACAAAATTATATTAAATGAACAACACAATTGAACAAGTGCCTAATAAAAGGAGTCGTGGATTGTTCGAACGGCACATCATTAAGGTTTTGAACATCTCTCATACTGTTTCTTAAATATGTTTTCAAGCACTTCAGGCAAGAGAAAGGGAGGGTCAGCCACCTTTCAATCGATAGGAGAGCTAAGCTTATTTGTGCGGGCGATAGCTCTGTCTTGCCCCAGCCTGCCACCACTGCACCGCTGGAATTCCACACAGCGTGAAGTAATAGTTAATCTGTCCAATAAAATTATAAATTGTTTTCAAAAACATGAAAGGTTTGGGTGGTAATAATAAAGCTTGTATGTGCTGTTTAAGTGAGTAGCCCATGTGATCGAACTGTATATCATTTTTCATTTAATTGTACTTTAGCGTTACATATGTTATTTGTCCAGTTTGTGGATGATTTGCTTACTAGAGGTTTTTTCTCAAGTACTCAATAAATACAAACAATTATAGTTTTTCTGGTTGGATGTCAATTAGCCTATTTGATATTTGACATTATGTTTATTTATCTGGACACTAGTTGGTGATTATTTTCGCCAATGAGACTGGACTATTGAGATATGAAAACATCACTTTAATAACATATAGGCACGTTTGAATATTGAAATACATGTTGAACCACAATTTATTTTGTATCCCACTTTAGGAATAGCTGGTCTATAACAACAATACTGAACAAAATAAATGATTGTAGTTATCTTGTGTAAAAATCATTCTAGTTAGCGTGCCTCTGAATATAGTGTGCAGAGGGGGTGCGCCGTTTGTATAAACGTGCATATCGCGCGTGGTATTCGCTAAAATACGGTAATCTCTTGCAGATTCTGGCTAAATCTGTACCTAATGAAGCGTTGTAGAGCGTATAACTGGGATGATATTGTGACCAATAGCAAATGTTTCAAATTGTGGTGTATAATTTCTAGCTATTGGCCCAGTTCCTTACGCTAAATTAGATTCCACGAAAGCGACTCGCAAGCGCAAAGTTCACAACCGCAAAGTTCGCATGGAATTCTGGACTTTGGGGCATTTCAAGTAAAATTCGATACAGAAGCAACTGAACTGTACTCTTGGCTGTTTTTGAAAAAAATAAAATGCAGGAACAGTAGTGTATATTAAGTTAATTAATCTAGGGTATTGTTTTTAAATACTACATTAAAAATGTTTCATTTACTCTGGAATTGGCCTTTAAAGACCGAAAACACTTAAGACCTAAAATATATTTCCCTTTCTGTGACAGTGGAAAGTTCACAAGAACAAAATAGTATTTTTAATAAAAGGTTAGTACTTAACAGAAAATAAGAAGCATCAATGACATGAACCCAAACATAGCTAAACACTCATAGCCTACCGTCAATGCAGCTGTCATTACAACAGCAAAAAATATACTGTTACAAAAGTTGCCCTGAAATTTCCCATCAATATGACACCCACTCACCACAAAAATTCCACTAGTCTAAATGATGCGACCAACTAAAACAACAAAGTACTGTGAGCAGTTATAACCCAAAGGATTCCACAGCCATAAATGCACAAATCTCATGACCCACTAAAACAACCCAATATTGCACATTTGTATTACTACACTACTCAACATAAATTAGTATATCCCAAAACAAAATCATCTCTCTTTCTTCAGAACCACTACTTTCCATGGGATCCTATAAAATAATCCAACAACTGTGACTAATCCAAACCTGAATGTTTATTAACAAAGTGAATTATGACCATGGTGAAAAAATGAGTACACCACAATTAAGCTTTTAGGATTTTAACTTGGTAAAATGTTAATTATGAATCATGACAAGTTGCGGCAAAATAATTGACAATTAAGGGTGGTATTTATCCTATACATTCTCCTCACAATCAATGCTGACAATGATGGTACCACATGGAAGAGAAATGGCCGATGTCTTGAGAAAAAATGTATTGCTTCACACAAATAAGTTCAGGCATACAAAACAATTAGTAAAGTATTGCTAATCAATCAGAATTCAGTAGCAAACGTTACATAAATAATGCTAAAAACAAATGCTTGGTATTGTTGGAATGAGGGTTGAGCTGCAGATAATGAGGGAATAGTTCATTCGTCCATGTGGATTAATGACACCCAGAGATATTGCATCTCAAAGTAACATTTCACTAACTTTATTTGGACTACCTGAAAACATTAGAGACAAAAATTAGGAAGTGAAAATGCCAAAATAAAATGTCTGACAGGAGGTACAGTGCCTTGCCAAAGTATTCAGCACCCTTGAACATTTCGACCTTTTGCCACATTTCAGGCTTCAAACATAAAAATATAAAACTGTAATTTTTTGTGAAGAATCAACAAGTGGGACACAATCATGAAGTGCAACGAAATTCATTGGATATTTCAAAGTTTTTTAACAAATAAAAACTTTTATTCGGCCCCCTTAAGTTAATACTTTGTAGCGCCACCTTTTGCTGCGATTACAGCTGTAAGTCGCTTGGGGTATGTCTCTATCAGTTTTGCACATCGAGAGACTGATATTTTTGCCGATTCCTCCTTGCAAAACAGCTCGAGGTCAGTAAGGTTGGATGGACTTTGACTTGGCCATTCTAACACCTGGATATGTTTATTTGTGAACCATTCCATTGTAGATTTTGCTTTATGTTTTGGATTATTGTCTTGTTGGAAGACAAATCTCTGTCCCAGTCTCAGGTCTTTTGCAGACTTCTTCCAGAATGGTCCTATATTTGGCTCCATCCATCTTCCCATCAATTTTAGCCATCTTCCCTGTCCCTGTTGAAGAGAAGCAGGCCCAAACCATGATGCTGCCACCGCCATGTTTGACAGTGGGGATGGTGTGTTCAGGGTGATGAGCTGTGTTGCTTTTACGGCAAACATAACGTTTTGCATTATTGCCACAAAGTCCCATTTTGGTTTCATCTGACCAGAGCACCTTCTTCCACATGTTTGGTGTGTCTCCCAAGTGGCTTGTGGCAAACTTTAAACAACAGTTTTTATGGATATCTTTCAGAAATGGCTTTCTTCTTGCCACTCTTCCATAAAGGCCAGATTTGTGCAGTATACGACTGATTGTTGTCCTATGGACAGACTCGCCTACCTCAGCTGTAGATCTCTGCAGTTCATACAGAGTGATCATGGGCCTCTCGGCTGCATCTCTGATCAGTCTTCTCCTTCTATGAGCTGAAAGTTTAGAGGGATGGCCGGGTCTGGGTAGACTTGCAGTGGTCTGATACTCCTTCCATTTCAATATTATTGCTTGCACAGTGCTCCTTGGGATGTTTAAAGCTTGGGAAATCTTTCTGTATCCAAATTCGGCTTTAAACTTCTCCACAACAGTATCTCGGACCTGCCTGGTGTGTTCCTTGTTCTTCATGATGCTCTCTGTGCTTTCAACGGACCTCTGAGACTATTACAGTGCAGGTGCATTTATACGGAGACTTGATTACACACAGGTGGTTTCTATTTATCATCATTAATCATTTAGGTCAACATTGGATCATTCAGAGATCCTCACTGAACTTCTGGAGAGTGTTTGTAAAGTAAAGGGGCTGAATAATTTTGCTCGCCCAATTCGTCAGTTGTTTATTTGTTATAAAAGTTGGAAATATCCAATAAATGTCGTTTCACTTCATGATTGTATCCCACTTGTTGTTGCCTCATCACAAAAATTACAGGTTTATATCTTTATATTTGAAGCCTGAAATGTGGCAAAAGGTTGAAATGTTCAAGGGGGCCCTGTATATACATGTGTTACGGCTGGGCGATAAAACGATATGACACGTAATCAATATCAATAAAAAGGTGTTCGATTAAACGTTCGATAATTTCCTTTGCTTTGTCAGAAGAAACCAGCGATTGCGAAGTAATTTTGGTTGCATAAACAAAGGCGCTCACTTTCTGGTAATCTAGCAACATAGCGAGTGACACGCTAACAGCCAATCATTTAACAATATCAAGTTTGGTTGCGCAAAATTACTGTCTCGTGAGTCGTGTTGGATTCTTCCGTAACTGAAAATAAGTGCCGCAGCGAGTGAGGAAATTGTTGATAAAACTGAAAAATCTGCTCGCCAGTATGGCAGTTTTTTGTTTTTTAAAAGTCTGACCGTAGTCAGACCAATGTCGTCTGCAAATTATGCAACACCGTCTTCCCACCAAGACTGGTAGGCTATATCACAAACTTGTTTTCCCCACCTTCTCAGGTCTCAGGTTTCTCTGTTTATATTTAAAATTTTGAACTATTTTATTACACTTTATTAAGCATTTCTTCTTAAGTATTCTAATTGTGCACTGTAGTGTTACAGATAATTGTTAAGTATTGTGATTTAATACTTATGTTTTACATTTTATTTATTTGAGTGTTTTCCATGGTTGTGTTGACATTTCTGCCTTTATAACTGGGGATTATAATCAGTGGAAGTGTCACAATGTCTGTAGACTCTGTCCTTGTTCTGTGTCACTACAGGGTGGTTTATCCCCTGTGTTTTGTTTTGGTTTTGTTTCCCGCTCTTTGTGTCACATGATCCCGTCATATGTTTTGGTGAGCCTATCAGTTCTGTTGTTTGGTCCACACCTGCACATCCTCCCCTCGTTAGTTGGGTATTTAGTTCTGTGGGTTTGTTTGTTCTGTGTAGTTCATTGTTTCTTGTCAGGTACGTAGTTGTTCTTGTTCTTTGGAGTAGTTGTCTTTAGTCTAGTCATATGTTTAGTGTAAAGTGTTTCTTTTGTGTGCTAGGTCATGTTGCATAGTTAAAGGTTCTGTTCTTGTGTTGATATAGTGTTGTTCTTGTTTAATGTTAGGTCTTTGTTACTCATGTATTCTTGTCTCTGTGTTTCTTGTCAGTTCTTCCTTGTGTTCCGAATAAATTTATGGTTAGTGAAGACACGCCTGCCTCCTCATCCTTGAACTGTGACAGAATGAACTACCTGCAACTGGAGGCAGTGTCTTGTTCCAGGGGGGTTTTCGCCTGGTGGAAGGTGTGGGAGTTGGAGGAGCTGATCTTGCCGCTACCGCCGGAATTTGAAGATGACCCGGCGATGGAGGACGTGGAGCTCCCTGCTCTGCTGCCGCCTGTCCTCCCAGACCCCCTGTCGTCCAGACCCCCTGCTCGGCTGTCGCCTACGTCTGAACCCTCTGCTCGGCCGTTGCCGCCGTCCGGAACCCCGTCGCTGAGGCCACGGGATCTCCAGACCCCCTGTTTAGCTTACGCCCCTGTGTTCCCTGCCGCCCGGCTGGCCCCTGTGTTCCCTGCCGCCCGGCCGGCCCCTGTGTCCCCGCTTGCCTGGGCCCCGCTACACTCCCTTGCCCTTCACCTCTTGTGTCTTCGTGTGCTTGTTTTTGGGTTTGAGTGTTGGTTGGTGGAGTGGTCGCGCCAGGTGTCGCTCCTTTGGTGGGGGGTTATGTCACAATGTCTGTAGACTCTGTCCTTGTTCTGTGTCACTACAGGGTGGTTTATCCCCTATGTGTTTTGTTTTGGTTTTGTTTCCCGCTCTTTGTGTCACATGATCCCGTCACATGTTTTGGTGAGCCTATCAGTTCTGTTGTTTGGTCCACACCTGCACATCCTCCCCTCGTTAGTTGGGTATTTAGTTCTGTGGGTTTGTTTGTTCTGTGTAGTTCATTGTTTCTTGTCAGGTACGTGGTTGTTCTTGTT